>JACVBY030000389.1:0-65003 GCA_017589505.3 Metroxylon sagu
AAAAGAAGCCAAATGTTGCAGGAAGAGACATAATTTGAAAGAGCTATGACTGAGTATAACACTGAAGCAACTTTAATTACCCACTTATGGAATGATAACATCTAAAAACATAACTTGTGGTCTGAGAGAAAGTAATATAATATAATCCAAATGACATGTAATAAATACACACAGAAACAAATCGAGCGCTATGCTATCAAGAAACTATACACCAATACTAGTAAAAGACCAAGCAATTTATGGAATCACACATTTGGTTTTGGAATACAACCCAAAGGAACAGCAGGAATTCTAGTTTGAGAAAATAATACATGAAGTTGACTAGCAAAAAACAAGAGGACATTAAAAAAAAAAAAAAAAAAAAAAAAAAAAATCTTAGATGGCATTCTGACAATATAATACTAGAGATGTATTTAGACATAACTTGACGGTACTTTCACAAGAAAAAGTAGAAGACATGGTTCGTGATAGTAAAATTAGCAGCATAAGACTGAAGAACACACATATAGAGACCAAAGCAAACATGGATATCTTTTGTTTATGAGTTGAAAGCAAGCACTCCGGTGCCAATTTTTAACTCCTTCCTTTATGGCATCATCTCTCCAAAGGTAGGTTCTGAAGCTTTGTTAGACTTTCATGGTTATTACTGGCACGAGTATGATGGCCAAAGCTCGTCGAGGGTGATTGTTCAGGTAATTGAAATGATAGCTGAGCTTTTCAAACCAAGCACAGATCCAAGAAAGTCCTGTCCATGGACGAAAAGGACTAAACCAAATTAGATAATTCATAATTTAGTAAAGTTAAGTAAATCTTTCTAATCACTCACAATGGTGGATTGTATGACAATAAGCAAGCACCCAACAGGTACATATTTGGATGAATCTAACAATTTTTTTAGCAACAAGCCAACAACCACATTGGAACTTAAGGATTTGCATTTTAAATCAAATTTGCAAATAGAAATTAGAAAAATATAGGATACCTTTCTCTTTGCCACTAGATGGAGCTGGTGGCACCTCAGCTGTGACCCGTGCAGCGTGCAAACCCAAATCGATCGAGAAATTTCGTAGCAAAGGTGCATTGTTCATTGCTTTCTTCTCCATCTACTATTTCTGGCCAGATGTTGATGTTCGGGATATGAGCAATCTTGTGCCAGTCCTCTCCTGTCTCCCTCTTGCAACGCTTTGTTAATTGGGGGCAACGGTGTTGATAGATAAGTATTGGAGTGCAGTAAGTTGTCATGCAAGCCATCTGGCAGCGACATTGCTAGGTTGGGACAGCTCCGAATATCTAGTCGGTGCAGTGAGAGTGATGCCTCCTATCCACTCTGGCAAAGCAAGTCAACTGGTTGACTTCTTCTATCATAAGACATCGGAGAGCAGTGAAGAAGGGAATGGGCTGCGGCTGCTTCCTTTCTTCCCAGTCTAAACTAAGATTTTTGTAATTGCATAAGGAAAAGGGTATGGAGTGAAGAGCAGGTACATAATACCCTCTGGCAAGTACAGGTTAGCTCATCACGAGGCCAAATTTGCCAATAGCTCCTCAAGGCCGGCGGGACATTGCAGCCCATCCCACCACTCAGACGACAATGATGACGATACTCCACATGTGTCAATACTCAACTTTTTAAGTTTGGACAATCCTGCAAGGCCCCCTACTGATAACAGCATCTCATTGCTGTCTGTTATTGAAAGATTCTCTCTTCTACAGAGCTTAGGGTACATATGGCTGCACCGTCAATTTGGGGCATGATCTTATCCAGCAACTTTTTAAGTTTGGACAACCCTGCAAGGCTTCCTACTGATAAGAAGCATCTCACTGTTCCATTCTATTGTAGCAGTTCCTCCACAGAGCATGGGATACATGGCTGTACCATCAATTTGGGGCATTTTGTTATTTTTAACTGGGCAAGGCAAGGGAAGATTGCCATCTTTCTTTTTGCTATCATTGGTTCTGTATCCCATTCTTCCAAAATTGGGCATGTCATATAAAAATAACTCCTCCAAGTGACAAGAATGCACTATCACCATCATCCCCATAAAACTCATCTCCGATTCTCCTTATAGCATACATGCTGCTTACACTGAGATACTTTAATGAAGGTAATTGACCAAGTGCTGGAAAGGCAGTCACACCTCTGTCAACCTTTGATAAAAAGAGCTTGACTAGATTTGGGTAATTGCCATCCATTTAATTAATCTGATGTCTTCTATTAAAATTTTCTCTGCAAAGCATTATGGCTGCATCTCGTCAATTTGGGGCATGATGTTATACATAACTGGATAAGACGAGGGAAGATTGTCATCTTTTCTTCCTTGTAATATTAGTTTCCTGTATCCCATTCTTCCAAATTGGGCATGTCTTCCCATAAGTCCCAACTTCTCTAGCAATGGAAATGCACTGCCATTATCATTCCCGTAAAACTCCTGTCCGATTTTCCTAATGTCATGCATTTCCATCTATAGTGAGTTCCTTTAATGAAGGCAATCGACCGAGGTGGTGAGAAGGCAACTACACCTCTCGGGAGCCAATCAAATGAGAGCTGGACCAGATTTTGATAATGAAGATGACATCCAAGTAGGTAATCTGCTGCCCATGTAATCATATGTATCCTTAACTCCTTCAGATTATGATGAGAGGTTGGAGTCATCTCAAGTACCTCTTCTGCCACATTAGTAGATGATGGTTCTTGTACCCCATTTTGAGAGCCAAATTTCCATTGAAGCTCCAGCCAATCCAATCTCATCTTTGCCTTGAGGTTTGCTTGCATGAGGCTTCATTTGGATCCTTCACATGTTGTAGACCTCTAATGTCCAAGTGACCCTTAGAATAGAGATTTAAGATGTTTGGAGCTCTGTAATGGGTATGCCCAGCTTCTCTGAAGCAATAATGAACATTTCCTAATGTCTGAAGGTTACTTAACATCGACTTAGTCCACGAGGCATGCACGACAAACCATTACAATATGATATATTCAGAAGTGTCTGAGGTTGATTAGGTTGCTTATATCTTCAGGCAGCTCTTGTAGTGTTAGGACAATGTTCGAGATTCAATGTCTGCAAATTGTAAAGACTAGATATGCCTTTAGGTAGCTCTTGTAATGTATAACAATATTCGAGATTCAATGTCCTGCAAATTGTAAAGTCTAGATATGCCTTCAGGTAGCTTTTGTAGCATATAACAATATTCGAGATTCAATGTCTGTAAATTGTAAAGTCTTGTGATCGACGTAGGCAGTGTTGTGATGGTAGTATGTGATAGGTTAAGGAGTCGTAGATGCTTTAATCTGCTTAATCTACCGGACAACCTCTCAATTCTACACAAAGTTAAATCTAATGCACGCAACTGGGTGAGATTTTTTGTTACATTGAATATAAATTCATGCATATCAAAATTTCTGAGATGCAACATAACAAGTGATCTCAATTTTTGGGCTTTGTAAATAGTCTTTAAAGGGGTTGATGATACATCACGATCTACAATTGATAAATATCGGCATCCAAATGGAATGCTTTCCTTGCCCTTCTCTATGAACCAAGATTCATCCTTTGTAAGTGAACATGCAAGATCATGAACTAAATCATGCATCTTGCATGTGTCCATGTTATTATCCAAATCCATTTGAACATCTTGAAAAAATGACCTCTGCAACAAATTATTGAAGTATTGCTTACCAATATTCTCTGCATGTAAAGAAGTATCTGATGTATCAATGAGTCCTTCAGCCATCCATAATTGAATCAAACTCTTTATTGTAAACATATAATCTTTTGGGAACATGGAACAATAAGTGAAACACTGTTTCAAGTGAGAAGGTAAATGATCGTAACTCAGCTTTAGCATAGGCAGAATTCCAAACTCGTCCATGGGTAACTTCCAAATCTCATCATTTTTGATAGATAGCCATTCGACTTCCTCTCTTTTAAACCTCATTAAACTTCCAAGAGCCTTTACTGCCAGAGGCACACCTTTACACTTTTTAACGATCTCCTTTCCAATTTCAACCAATCTTAGGTTCTCTTCTTCTGTCTCATTCCCAAATGCTCTTTGCTTGAATAGAGTCCAGCAATCATCCTCATCCAAACCTTGCAATTTTTTTGGAGCCACAGTTCCCATAATCTCGGCAACTCTGTCACTTCGTGTTGTCGTGATTATTTTACATATTTTGCCAACCCTTAATAAAGTTCTTAGCTTTTCCCACTCTGCATCACTCTCATTCCAAACGTCGTCTAGCACCAGCAAGAATACTTTCCCACTCAATTCTGTTACAAGTTGATGTCCCATAGATTGCAATTCTGAGAATTCACACTTTTTGTTGGTGACATTTTCAATAATTGCCCTCATAATTCGATGAATATTAAAAGTTTCAGAGACACAAACCCAAACTTTATGATCAAATCTTCCATTCAATCTTTCATCATTATATGCATACTGAGCAAGGGTAGTTTTTCCAACTCCGCCCAACCCGACTATTGGAAGAACCGAGACATCCTCCTCGTTATTTGTGCTGACTAAGAAATTTATGACTTCCTCTCTATCACCATCTCGTCCATAAACTTCAGATATATTCACGAATGAAAAGGTCTCTCGATCTACAACCCCTTCTGAGGCGGATCCCTCAGCCAAATGGAATTTCAACCTCTCGTCTGCGATATCATCCAATCTCTCTCTAATGTCTTTTATCTTGCGGGCCATCTTATATCGAAACGCAATTGGATTGTTTGAGGAATAGAAGTCACGCACCTTTCCAGCGATGCGATCATGTCTCTCCATCCTTCGCCGCAGTGCTTCGGTCTCGAACTCTTCGACCACATCTTCCGCATCGAGAGCCGCATCTCTGAGCTTCCTCAGCCAACCTCGCAGTGCTTCGTCAGTGATGGATCTTCTTTCGGCATCATGAAGCACGTTCTGGATTGTGGATAGCTTGCTTTGCAGCTTCCGGATGTCGGTGCGAACAATCCTCACCAGTCCCAGTTCCTTCCATAACTCAGAGGCCAACTTCTTGATCACCAGTCCCACAACAGGACTGGCAGCTCCTACTGCTAAGTGTGCCATGATTTCAGAGGAGAGGATGGTTTGAGCAAGGGAACGAAGGCCACAAGCTTTGATCTTTCCCCCCACCCTACTGAGAGGCCTTTGCTTGAGATGAGTGGGGACTTGGAGGGGTTGAATCCTCCAACACCAATAATTGAGGGTGGTGGAGGAGTCTTGTCACACCCCGAATCCACCATCTGATTCAGCCACGTGACATGGCCACATGAATTCTAAGGCAAGCCCTAGAGACCATGCAAAGATCTGTTATGAGCAATGCATATTATATTTCATAAAAGCTTTATTATTAAAAAAAAAATAATTATTATAATTTAAAATCTGAACAAACATCCACTAACATCATAAACATAAGTTCATTATTTATTTTTTTTATAATCTTTAAAAATTTATTTAACATAAAATTTATATCTATCAAACTAATAGCAATAACTGTAATATTACTCCATTCCGTCCCATCGGATTAATCACCTCAGATCTGTAAAAAAAATTCAATGGATATAATGAGCTAAATAGCCCAGTAAAAATGCCCTACATAAAATTTACCTTCTTACGTAACAATTTAATATACAATCTTTATGATATAAATACACATATAAATTCATATAATTATGTAAAACTAAACTACCAAACCGATAAATGTAGATGCCATCATGCAATCATGTAACACACACCAATTATTTCAGACTCAACCAATCATACTTTGGATCCAATTTCACATGGTCTTTAGCTCTAGGCTACCATAACCATATTTCTAACCCATGATGGGGCACCCACAATGTCACACTCCAGCCTGTGACGAGCAACTATCATATTTCTAGCCTATGGTGGGGCTCACAATGTCACACTCCAGCCTGTGACGGGCAACACTACCACATTTTCGACCTGTGGTGGGGCTCTCACATGGCCAGCCCAGAGCATCAACCCTCATGAACTTATGCATTGCAATCAACATATGGCACACATATCAATGCATCTCAACTTCTATCATGACTAACAATATATCGATGCAATCAAATAAAAATCACGCTTCTCCAATTTGTTAATGATCAATTCATAATCACATGACATAATTATTCCAAAATAATCAACTAAATTGCAGCTTGTACAATTTCGAAATAATTAAATTTCATAAATCATAATTAGGCAAAAAAAATTATCATTCAAAACCAAACATCAGGAGATAGCACGAAATTCACAATTCACCGAAATGTAAATCATGAAAACTAGCAATTAAATCAAATCAACTTATTGCATGAATTTCAAGCCATTATTATTTATAAAATAATGGTAAAAATTATGTAGAAAAATTCTTACTTAATGATTCGGCTAACAACCCCTCACTGACGACTCGAATTTGGCTTAGCCCTGTCATGCCGATCGTCCCCTTCAACTGATACAATTCACATACATTTTATTTAATCAATAAAAATAAAATTTTTATTAATTAAAAATAAAATAAAAATTAATTCTTCTTTTCAGAATCCATTATTGTGTCTGCGTCGCAGTCCCAGCACTCACCCTCCTCCTTTCCCTTTTTTTTTTTTTATTTCTTTTTTTTTCTTCCTTTTCTTTTATTTCTTTTTATTTCTTTCTTTTCTTTTATTTTTTTTCTTTCCTCTCCCCTTCCTTTTTCTTTTTTTCGATCCCTTGCTTTCCCCACGCTCTTCTCCTCCTCTCCACCCATACCATCGGAACACCATGGCCGCCGACCATGGGTTCCTTGCCTCCTCCGGCGATAGTGGCGATCGGACTCGCGACCGGCAATAGCCAGCATCGTCGGCTTTTTCTCTCTCTTTCTTTCTTTCTTTTTTTTTTTTTTCTCTCCCCGTGATTCCCTCACTGCGACCACCACCGGCGCTCTCTCTCTTTCCTTTGTCGATGATTCGCCGAGGACTTACCTCTCCTTCTCAGCGTCTGACGATACCTCGACGGCGGTGCTCCTCGGCAGGAGGGCAAAGAAATAGGGTTTCTCTTTTCCTCACCCTTTTCCCTTTCTCTCTCATCTCCTTTTCCTTGGTGATGAAAGGGTTTTACCCCATGTAGAGGAGGGCGGCCCAGTAAAATCCTAGGCCACCCCTTCTGTTTCGTGGAAGAACTTACGTAGGGAAGAAGGGATTTCTCCGCTGATTTCATGCGCAATTGTACGCGTGAGTGGGATTGGACCGGTCCAATTCGACGGGCCTTACAAGTCTACCTTATGACTCCTCGTGATGTGACCAAAGTGGAGGAATCTGCTACAGGGCACCACAGCGCGATGGCGGGGAGATGGCCGTTTGATGAGTCTTGCTCCGATTTGCCTTCCACGTAGATCCAAATTTGATTTTCTTGGTGTGGGTGACCTGGCGTCCCTTGATTTGCCCGTTAACACGTACGAATTCAGTAACTTATAATATTTAAAAGACCGACGACGTCTTGAAATTCGGTTCATTCGCTCATTCATTTTGGAAGTCGGTGTCACATGACTAAGACACATCACATCTACCGTGGAGCTGGAAAGCAAAATAAATAATGGACAGGGTGCTGAAGGTAAACGAGCAAATAATAGCATTCCAAGAAAGATAATACCAGGCAGTTGCTTAGAGATGAAGCACTTTGGAGTTTAAAAATGAGCATGCCAAGCAATACTTAATACTTTATTTTTTGGATGTAAAATCAAAACAAAGCTGTGGTAAAACTTTCAAGTTTGTGCAACGATTTAAAGCGGTAAGGAGACACAGATAAAATGCTGACGTAACGTTAATAAATCCTTCAAGGAGAAGAATCAGAGTAGAAGTGAAGAATAACTTTTTATTTCAGATGTATACATACCAATAACAAATAACTTTTTATTAAATATTTTATTTTTATAATTATCCTTAAAAATATAATAATATTTTATATGTTATATTTTATAATTTTTCACAATAATTATATAAAGTAGTAAATCAATAAAAAAGAAAAAATAATCAAGGGTAGAATGGTCATTTTGCAAAATTAATTAGGGATTAAAGTTATAAATCTAATTTATATTTGGTTTAGCAAGGTTATAGGAGCATTGACCAAAAGTCATATTTCAATTATCTTGACTCATAACTAAGAGTATTTATCAAGTTAATTGGGATAAAGTAGGGATATGCCTTCTTATCTCATTTTTAAATGGGAGCTAAGTAAGTAATATTATTTTTTACGATGAGCGATGAATAATTTAATGCTAATGGACTGATTAGTCTGTTTGCCAACAAACCAATAGCTTCCATTAACATGTTGTATGGCATAATAAACAACAGCAATTGATGAGAAGATTCGTTTAAATGAAATAACTTGTGATTTGAAAACGGTGCCTATGGCATCAAATCCATTTAACCCATGGCTGCAACCAGACTTGCCTTTAACTTAAGTCAAGTAAGTCAACTGAAATTATTGGAACTTTGTTGTCATGAATTAAATAACATTTCTAATCAAAAGCATGGCTCTACCGTAATTTCAAGGCTATGTTGGTAGCTTACCAAATGAGATTTGATCCAATCAAGAAGAAAAATATAAAATTTTATCTCTATTGTTATTGATGTTCTAGTGGATGGTAAATGGAGTCTATACTTCTTATTTTTGGTCTTTTTATTTCCTCTCTATTGAAATTCTAATGCCAGTGCGAAAACTCCTCAACATTTTAGCTACAGCTCCTTTGTTAATGTGGGGCCCAACCCCTTCATGAGCCCATCCACAACAGGACGGGCAGGTGCTAGTGCTAATTCTGCCATGATTTCAGAGGATGGTTTGAGCAAGGAAGTGAAGACCAAAAGCTTTGATCTTCCCCCCACCCTACTGAGAGGCCTTGCTTAGGATGAATGGGGACTTAAAGTGGTTAGATTGTCCAAACACCAATAATTGAGAGGAATGAATATTATTCGTAGGACTTAGGAGCTAATGGACTAAGAACTTTTCAAAACCATATGCGACAAGAGGGAGCCGAATGGAGAAACTGACACCTAATCCACTGTTAAGGGTAGGAAAGTAGCAGGGACATGGTATGAATGATGATGGTGCAGTGCTCTGTGAAGCCTGCAGCTCGTTTGATGGTTATGGAGTTGCCCAAAGACTTGGAGCCACACACCGATGTGACAGATGGAAGGAATAAATATTGCTTGTATAGCCAATGAGCGATGAAGGGTTTGTATACTATTTAGATTACGTTTTAAACATCTCTCAAGTATTTCTTTTCTTTTCTTTCTTTCTTTCTTTCTTTTCTTTTCTTTTCTTTTTTTTTTTTTTTTTTTTTTGACACAAAGACCTCTTAGATACTTCAACGAGATTTTTCGTTAATGTGGCTGTTATACCTTGACACGTCGTTGTCATCTGAACATACGACAAATGCCATATATCCTATAAAGTTTGAACCTACAAGATGTATAAAATTTATCTAAATTTTATTATTTGCATAATACATCTCCAATGTATAAAATTAATAATAATAAATATTTAAAAATTGTTTAAAGTTGCAATTAAATAATATATTTCATCTCATTTATTTGAAATGTTGTAATTTAACCACATGTTGACAGTCAAGTTGCATTTGCAATGTAAATGAGATCTAAAAATATGTAAGCCAACATGCAAATTAGCCATAGATCAACCTGCAGAGAATTGATCCATAGTTTTAAATATTGAAATAGTCAAATTTAACATTATAATATAATTATAATAATATAATATTATATCATATCATATTTAATCTGATTTGGATTGGATTGCATTTATATAAAAAGGAAAAATCATCTTTTTTTTTTTTTTTAACTAGGAGAGGAAATCAAATAAAAAGAATAGTCCTCTATACTATAGTAGAGAATTTAGACCTTCTCATCTTTTAGCTAAAAAAAAATTATATTAAAATAAAGATGATCTTACTAACATAAAATAAGGATATATGTTATGATTCAAAGGATAAAATCATCGATAGTAAAAGAAAAGAGCACAAATTTAATTTTTTACCCCTAATATATATCATAATTTATAGATTTAAAAAAATTAATGAAATGAAGAGGATTTGCATCAAAAGAAGAGATCTACAACGTACTTTCTTTCATTAATTTTTTATTTTTAATTTTTTTAAAAAGATATGAGCTGCGTGGATTTGGAGGAATATTTTTCTTTTTGATTGAGTTAATAAGTAATTATAAATTAAGAAGATTTGAAAACCTGCTACCTGGATTGCCTATGTAAAAACCTCCAACATCTTGCTTAAAGACTCCATACCTATAAGCATTCGTGATGCTTGGCGGATTGGGAAGATGATGCTACGTCTTTCGATGTACATGAAAACACAAATACAATATGCAAAAACGTACAACCGATGTCTCATAATACATGAATGAAAAATGGTACCAGTGTTTTGTCCTTTCTAACATCACTAGCTAGCCTATTTATGATGCTTTTCTGGATTTTGATACAGCGAAGGGATCCCAAGACTGATGTTTTCTCCTTGCAACCTTTTATCAATACCCCCTTTGGATCGTTTATTGGAATGCCTCTAGATGGTTGTTTTTTTATTAGCTATGCGAGAACTGTTGATCAACAGCTAAAAACAATAGCTATCCTAAATAAATCATTAATTTAATTTTATATATTAGCTAAAAGATTATAAGACTTCAAACACTTATTCACAAGAGTGTAAAACAAAGAAAATCTTTACTATTCATTTGTGTATAAATCTTGCCGTCCACATTCTAGATTCCACCTGGAAATAAACTTCATTTAGTTTACTTACAAATAAGAGTGCTATGTTTGTTTGCTTCGATCATGCTTTTTTATCTATATAATAGATGTATGATTGCATCATATACATAATGGAGGCATATGTGATTTTATAATTGAGGCTTTCGTGCAAAATGTTTTAAGTTACTTTAAATTATTAGACTCAGATGATGTAGTGTATTTATGTAAGGTATGAATCAATCACTTGTGTGGTCTTCTCTCTTTTTACGATCAAGGGCAATAATCATGTATTATCCTAGAAACTCTTAATGTTTTGTTAGGGAGAAAGTTGGTGGCTTAGAATTTTTCTTAGTATTTTTTTCTTGTTGGAGTTGCAGAGCTATAAATCAGCATGAGCTTTCACATATTACTTCTATTTAACTATTTAAGTACCTGTCAAAAAAAAAAGCTAGCCAAAAGTGTTAATATTAACTAAAAAGATGCTAGGCATTTAATTTTTACTATTGATAGTGCTTGTAATAATGTAAAGTTTTATTTAAAAGAAAGTTAGATAAAAAGTATTATTTGAATTGGAGCCATATCTCTCGTTTAATTGTAATGGAGCAGCCCAAGACTTGGAGCCACACACCAATATGGTAGATGGAATTAATGAAGTTAGACAAAAAAGATTGCTAGTAGATCCAGTGTGCTATAAAAGATGAAATCAACAATATTAGACATGCCACGAGTATCAGTACGATGCACCGAAGAGCTAGCTCATTTGATGGCAACAGAGCAGTCCTAGAGTAAGAGCCATAAACATATGTGGTAGATGGAATCAATAAAATTTGGCCAAAAGGATTGCTAGAGAATAAGGATATGCACTTTTTTTTTTTTTTTTTTTTTGTGACACCTTTAAGGTATTTAGGGCTCAAATAAAGTATTTTTTAAGTTTTTTCTAAAAATCGGGCTTCAATCGCAACCATTCAAAGCCTCATTCATCCGGATGCTATCACATGGTATGACAATCCTCCAACTGAGTTGAAAAGAATTTTATTAGCAAATGCTCAGGGGGTGACATTCCCTCCCCATTTCTGAGTTCTCCTATACTACCAAAAAATTCAAAAGCTCATTTTATCATCCTCTTATACCTTAAATTTCTCTTTATTTATAACATCATTTCCATACAGTCAGAAACATTGCGGAGAAAATCAAATATTTATGTGCCTGTTATTGCTACAAATCCTGTAGAATTTGATCCTATAAAACATATAAAATTTATATGAATTTTATAATTAGTAAGATAGTTCTTCCATGCATTTAATGGTAAATAGTTCCTGGTATTCAAGTTTCTGGAAGGCCTTGGACAGGGCATGTAGTTTTTCTACCCCTAGTTTTTCACAAGTATAATTGACAATAGAGAATGATTGTCAAAGGCACTCCAAATGACCACCAATATTTTTCTGGTATAATAAGAGGCAGAATTTCGCCTTGTGATCTCAAGCAGTACACATTTCACCATCTAATTTTGTTCAGTCCTTAAACTTTAATAGATCCCTATTGAACTATGCTCTCAATCATTTTACTGTAACATGAGCACATTCATGTGTAACCTATTCATTTTTTCAAATCCAAATTTTCAATGTTCTACAAAGAATATGTTTGTTCCTACGGTTGTTTTATTATTTTCATACCTTACTGCATGGATGTCTCAACTTTCCTTAGGTCTCTAATAAGATCTTATCAGGTCAGATCTGGAACGTTTCCCACATTTTGGTTAGAAAAAAGGCTGCCATATTTGTTAGCTTTGTGCTCATAGTTGGAATGTTGCTGAAAGCATGTAATTCATATAAAACAGGATTGTTTTAGAAGCTGTGTTGCAGGTGACTAAGCTTACGTACATTGGGTCTTCCGTGTATTACACCCGCTTGAGGAGAAAGGTTCTGCTGATGTTCAATGGTGAAACAGGGCATTACACTCTCTTTTTGATGGAAAAGATTATTCTTGTATGTCATGACTATCTTAGCTGGATTTGGAGTGCTGTTAGGAGTTTTTTTTGCAAGAGAAACATATAAAGATGGCTTGGATGGTGCAACAGATGAAGGAAAATTCTGGAGGATTGGACTTCATCAAATTGAATGGACTCGAGTAATGATCTTTGTCAGACTGCTTTAGCACCTGGTAGTTCAGTGATTCTATGGAGCCTAGCTGCCAAGAAGTAGCTGCTTCTCTGCTCATGGATTTTCCTCCTGAATGTGCGCCCTTTACCAATCTTTATGCCTAATTTGGTTGCTGAGAGATTTACACATATGGATGAGGCTTTTCTATCGTGATAACAAATTTTGTTGGAAAAATGTCACATCTCATGTATTCTACAATCTAAAATGGAGTCTTGAATTTTCTATCTTCACCCATCCTATTCTCACATCTAAGTTTTAGCCTCCTCATCTCTACTTTTTTTAGATCTTTATGAAAATTATAATATATAAATGATGAAGCTACATTTTGCATCATTCCTTCGACATTGGTAGAGATGGACAATGATTCGGAAACCCAAGAATCGATACTATAACTCAATGTGATAAGTTGGATTGGTTCAATTCAGTTCAATTTCAAGCATTAATATGATTGGTTTTATATATAGAATATAAGAGCCGGTTCTTTTTGGATTGATTTTAGGGTTTGAAGATCGATTCTTCGATTTTGATTTAAGGATCGGCTGCCTTTTCTTTTAATAGAATTTAAAAGAAAAAAAAATGGCTTTCTAGGAATCAAATGTAATTCTAATATTTTAGCAAAGTACTGAAATAGTTAATAAATTTTAATTTTTATTAAATATAATTAAGAGAAAATTTTAATTAAATATCAAATATATGTTAAATAAAAAAAAAAGAAAATTAGGTCGATTTAATTGGGTTTTAGGTTGGTTTCATAATATGATTGGCAAGTAATCCTAATTCAAATAGTTTTAAGTTCTGATCGATCCAATCCAACTAATACTCGCCAGTGGAGAAATAAAAATCCACCTTTTCCCTGCTCGAGTTCAGTGAGGCTTTGCTTGCACTGTGGATATCTTATTTGTTTTTTGCACGTGTGTTTCTTGCCCTTCAGAAAAATACGAGGGATTTTTGGTTTACTCTTCGCAGCAAACTTTTCTTTAAGAAAATCCGTTCGCAGTTGTTCAATTTTCTGAGGAATGTTGTGTCATTTCAACTTTACAATAGACTTGGCATGGAAAACAAACATGATCTTGGATCCTTCTTGACATCCAATCTCAGTGTTTTATTTTAATTGTCCCATCTGGCCATTTATCATTGTTGGAGCTACCGCTGGTGCTTTATTTATTGGAATTACCTCCATGGCTTAGTGCCTCCATAGCTTAGTGCGAGAGAAAGAAGAGACAACGAGAAGCTAGGAGACTAGAGGACTGAGAAACATTATTCATTACTTTTGAGAAATGAAACATTAGCCACTATGAGCATTAAGGCTAGGTCAAAATATAAACATAAAGCTCACATACAATATAAACATATAAGCTGATCATGCCTAATCATTCTCAAGAATCCATAGTAGAATAACTAAAATTTGGAGTAAGTATGATTAATAATATGTAAATGATCATCCCAGCTAGAGCTGGTTCCAGGAAAAAAAAAAGATTTCTGATGGCCACACCAATAATGAGGGAAAATCTTCAGGATGTTTTTGTCCAGGTATAACAAAAATGATTTACATAGGAGCATCTCAGCAATATAATTCAGCAAAAATAGACGCTGATTAAAAAAAAAAAAAAAATGAAGATCTCATGTCCACCACTTGGAGGTGAGTTCTCTAGTGCTGAGAGTTGCATCTCTCTTTTTTGGCATTATTTCTCCCAAGAATATAGAAATTGGAAATTTGACAGATTCTGGAGTTATGCAAGGCTTTCAAGTGTGATTGCCAAGTACCTTGGCACTGCATAAGCGTAGTCAATCAGCTTGCCATGCCGCAAAATACAGCCTCAAAGGCCTGCAGAGAGAGAGAGAATAAGACAATTTAGTGACACCAAAACATTCGTACAGATTCTAAGAAATTTGACAATCTTTCAGAGGGATGCTGCTTATAAGAAATACACCATCAGAGAAAGAAATAGAAGGGCCATAAGCTCATTGTTGCTGATTTTGAATATTAGGAAAGAGCATGCTAAACAGAATTCAAGTTGAAGTTTTGTTTAAGAGAAAAAACTGCACAAGGTTTACAGTGGGTATTGAGACTGTAAGGAGTAAAAAGTGTAGATATGCAGAATAAAGTGCAAATTAGCAAACAAAAATTAGCAGATTCAAAGAAATAAAACACATATGGCATGCCTCAATCAACTAAGGGGCAATATTCTTGGGGTTTGAAAACAAGTTTTAGAGTGGGTATTGAGAAGGCATGGGGCAAAAGATGTAGATTTTACAGGCTCTTCCAGTACACAATAAAGAGTTAACTAGCAAAATAGACAACAGCAGGTTCTAAGAAAATATATATATAACATGCGTCAATATCAACCAAGAGGAAATATTCTAGGACTTTGAAAACAAGCAAGAGCCTAAGATTATTAATGAAACAAATAAGCACGGAGCTTGGACAATGACATATAATGGTGGGTGTACAGCAAACAATATGTGGTGAAAGCAAATCGAAGAGCAAGGGGGAAGGTGACGAACAGACAAAGGTAGTTCCATTCTGTCGCCTCAGCCATAGCCCATATATCCAAGTTGCTAATCCTAACTGTCAGCTAGGTTGAGTAGCAATAGATCTTCTGCTGCTCTCTTCTCCGTTTGTTTCCTGTTCAAAGTCTATAATCGCATATATTGATGGGCAGGTTTCTTTTAGAGTGATTACAGCATCTGGGATTTGAACGGTCTTGTTCCAGTCCTCTTCTCTCTCCCTCTCATCACCTTGCCAGCTTTGGGGGAGAAGCCTTCGATCATTGGTTCCTGAAGTGTTGGAAGCTGTCACAGAACATTTATTGACATTGCCAAGTTAAAGCAATGAGATGGTGTGAGAACCTGGAATGGGGTGAGGCCTCCGAGCAGATCTGGTGAAAGACATTGATGCATTGCTTCCTGATATCTCCAGATGCTGAAGAGGCAGCAAAGAAGGGGGGGAGGCTGCTGCTCACTCCCTCTCCCCTCTAGACACCCCAGATTGGTCCTGCATGATACCTCAAGCTAACTCGTCAATTTCTCAAAATAAGTAATGAACAAATGAATATAACCCCTTCAAACAATTCTTCATTCATCTCTAAATTCTGCCTTTTGTGTTTTTGACTGCACTTGAGAGTAGATGTTTGATCTATTCTAATTTTTGATTCTCACATAGCATTCCAATTCAATTAGATACGACTGCTGGAGTCCAAATTTGCATCTGTTGAAGAAGCTCCAGCAGAATCTATTGTCCCCTGTAACGTCTTAGATTCAGGGAAGTGGTTGGCATCTCATGAGAAGACACAAGCCATATAAAATTAACATAAGACGAGCATATGACTCATTAAAAAATGTAGACCTATAAAAGAAGCCAAATGTGCAAGGCAGAGGACATAATTTGAAAGAGCTTTGACTGAGTATAACACTGAAGCAACTTTAATTACTCATTTATGGAATGATAACAACTAAAAACATAACTTATCGTCTGAAGGTGATATAATATAATCCAAATGACATGTAATAAATACACACAGAAACTAAACGAGTGCTATGCTATTCATGAAACTATACAACAATAATAGTAAAAGACCACGCAATTTATGGAATCACATTGGTTTTTGGAATACAACCCAAAGGAACGTAAGGAATTCTAGTTTGAGAAAATAATACATAAGGTTGACTAGCAAAAAACAAGAGGACATTAAAAAAAAAAAAAAAACTTAGATGACGTTCTGACAATATAATACTCGAGATTTGTTCAGACATAACTTGACGGTACTTTAACAAGAAAAATTAGAAGACATGCTTCGTGGTAATAAAAATTAGCAGCGTAAGACTGAAGAACACACATATAGAGACCAAAGCAAACATGGGTATCTTTTGTTTATGGTTAAAAGCAAGCACTCTGGTGCCAATTTTTGACTCTTTCCTTTATGGCATCATCTGTCCAAAGGTAGGTTCTGAAGCTCTGTTAGACTTTCCTGGTGTACTGGCATGACATGATGGCCAAGCTCATCGAGGGTCATCATTTAGGTAATTGAAATGACAGCTGAGCTTCTTAAACCAAAGCACAATCCAGGAAGTCCTGTCCATGGACAAAAAGGACGAAACCAAATTAGAAATTTCATAATTTAGTAAAGTTAAGTGAATCTTTCTAATCACTCACCATGGTGGATTGTATGAAAATAAGCAAGCATCCAACAGGTACATATTTGGATGAATTTAACAATTTTTTAGCAACAAGCCAACAGTCACATTGGAACTTAAGAATTTGCATTTTAAGTTAAATTTGCAAATAGAAAATTAGAAAAAATAGGATACCTTTTTCTTTGCCACCGGATGGAGCTGGTGGCACCTCAGCTGTGACCCATGCAGCGTCTAAATCCAAATCGATCGAGAAATTTCACAGCAAAGGTGCATTTTTCATTGCTTTCTTCTCCATCTACTGCTTTTGGCCAGATGTCGATGTTCGGGATATGAGCAATCTTGTGCCAGTCCTCTCCTGTCTCCCTCTTGCAACGCTTTGTTAGTTGGGGGCATTCAGAGATCGACAAGTATTGGAGTGCAGTGAGTTGTCGCAGGCCATCCGGCAGCATTGCTAGGTTGGGACATCTCCAAATATCTAGTCGGTGCAGTGAGGTGATGCCTCCTATCCACTCTGGCAAAGCAGTCAACTGGTTGACTCCTATCGAAAGAGATCGGAGGGCAGTGAAGAAGAGGGTGGGCTGCTGCTTCCTTCCTTCCCAGTCTAAACTAAGATTTTTGAAATCCCATAAGCTAAGGCTGCGGAGGGAGGGCAGGTACATAATACCTCTTGGCAAACAGGTCAGCTTATCACCAGGCCGAATATTGAGAATCTCAAGGCTAGCGGGACATTGCAACCCATCCCACCACTCAGGTAAAGATGATAACGACACTCCGCATATGTCAATACTCAAATTTTTAAGTTTGGACGGCCCTGCAAGGCTCCCTGCTGATAAGAGCATCTCACTGCTGCTTCTTATTGAAAGATTCTCTACGGAGCATGGGATATACACCGTCAATTTGCGGCATGATCTTATCCGCAACTCTTTAAGTTTGAACAACCCTGCAAGGCTCCCTGCTGATAAGAGCATCTCATTGCTGTCTTCTATTACAAGATCCTCCACGGAGCATGGGATACACGGCTGCACCATCAATTTGGGGCATTTTAATATTGCTAACTGGATAAGGCAAGGGAAGACTGCCATCTTTCTTCCTATTATCGTTGGTTCTGTATCCCATTCTTCCAAATTGAGCATGTTTTGTAAATTCAACTTCTCTAGCAATGGAAATGCACTGCCACTATCATCCCCATAAAACTCTCCTCCGATTCTTCTTATGTCATGCATTCCATCTATAGTGAGTTTCTTTAATGAAGGCAATCGACCGAGTGGTAGAAGGCAGCCACACCTCTCGAGGCCAATCAAATAGAGCTGGACCAATTTTGATAATGAAGATGACATCCAAGTAGGTAATCTACCGCCCATGTAATGATATATCCTTAAGTCCTTCAGATTATGATGAGGTTGGAGCCTCTCAAGCACCTCTTCTGCCACATTAGTAGATGATGGTTCTTGTGCCCCATTTGAGCCAAATTTCCATTGAAGCTTTAGCTGATCCAATCTCATCTTTGCCTTGAGATTTGCTTGCATGGCTTCATTTGGATCCTTCACATGCTGTAGACCTCTAATGTCCAAGCGACCTTGAATAGAATTTAGATGTTGGAGCTCTGTAATGGTATGCCCATTCTTCTGAGCAATAATGAACATCCTTAATGTCTGAAGGTTACTCAATCGACCCAGTCCATGAGGTATGCAAGACAAACCATCACAACAGTATATATTCAAGTGTCTGAGGTTGATTAGGTTGGTCATATCTTCAGGCAGCTCTTGTAGTGTGTTACAATAATTGAGATTCAATGTCTGCAAATTGTAAAGTTTAGATATGCCTTCAGGTAGCTCTTGTAGTCTACCACAACCTTCTAAATTCAATATCTGCAAATTGTAAAGTCTTGTGATTGACGTAGGTAATATTGTGATCCTAGTATATGATAAGTTAAGGAGCCGTAGATGCTTTAATCTGCTTATTCTATTAGATAACTTCTCAATTCTACTGCAACTTAAATCCAATGCATGCAACTGAGTGAGATTTTTTGTTACATTGAACGCAAATTCATGCATACCAAACTCTATGCGACGTAGCACAACAACTGATCTCAACTTTTTTGCTTTGTAAATAGTCTTTAAAGGGGTTGATGATACATCACAATCTACAATTGATAAATATCGACATCCAGATGAAATGTTTTCAATGCCATTCTCTGTGAACCAAGATTCATCTTTTGCAAGTGAACATGCAAGATCATGAACTAAATCATGCATCTTGCATCTGTCCATGTTATTGTACTTATCCATTTCAACATCTTGAAAAAATGACCTCTGCAACAAATTATTGAAGTATTGCTTACCAATATCCTCTGCATGTAAAGAAGTATCTGATGTATCAATGAGTCCTTCAGCCATCCACAATTGAATCAATGCCTTTATTTCAAATTCATAATCTTTTGGGAACATGGAACAATAAGTGAAACACCGCTTCAAGTGAGAAGGTAAATGATCATAACTCAGCTTTAGCATAGGCAGAATTCCAAACTTGTCCATGGGTAACTTCCAAATCTCATTGTTTTTGATAGCTAGCCATTCGACCTCCTGTCTTTTAAACCTCATTAAACTTCCAAGAGCCTTTGCTGCCAGAGGCAAACCTTTACACTTTTTAACGATCTCCTTTCCAATTTCAACCAATCTTAGGTTCTCTTCTTCTCTCTCATTCCCAAATGCACTTTGCTTGAATAGAGTCCAGCAATCATCCTCATCCAAACCTTGCAATTTTTTTGGAATCACAGTTCCCATAATCTCGGCAACTCTGTCACTTCGTGTTGTTGTGATTATTTTACATTTTTTGCCAACCCTTAATAAAGTTCTTAGCTTTTCCCACTCTGCAACACTCTCATTCCAAACGTCGTCTAGCACCAGCAAGAATACTTTCCCACTCAATTCTGTTACAAGTTGATGTCGCATAGATTGCAATTCTGAGAATTCACACTTTTTGTTGGTGACATTTTCAATAATTGCCCTCATAATTCGATGAATATTAAAAGTTTCAGAGACACAAACCCAAACTTTATGATCAAATCTTCCATTCAATCTTTCATCATTATATGCATACTGAGCAAGGGTAGTTTTTCCAACTCCGCCCAACCCGACTATTGGAAGAACCGAGACATCCTTGCCGTTATTTGTGCTGATTAAGAAATCTATGACTTCCTCTCTATCATCAACTCGTCCATAAACTTCAGGTTCATTTACGAATGAAAAGGTCTCTCGATCTACAACCCTTTCTGAGGCGGATCCCTCAGCCAAATGGAATTTCAACCTCTCGTCTGCGATATCATCCAATCTCTCTCTAATGTCTTTTATCTTGCGGGCCATCTTATATCGAAACGCAATTGGATTGTTTGAGGAATAGAAGTCACGCACCTTTCCAGCAATGCCATCATCTCTCTCCATGCTTCGCCGCAGTGCTTCGGTGTCGAACTCTTCGACCACATCTTCCGCATCGAGAGCCGCATCTCTGAGCTTCCTCAGCCAATCGGACACTTCTCTGTTAGTAATGGATCTCCTCTCGGCATCATCAAGCACGGCCTTGATCGTTGATAGCACGCTCTGCAGCTTCGTGACATCGGTGCGAACAGTCCTCACCAGTCCCAGCTCCTTCCATAACGTAGAGCCCAGCTTCTTCAGCAGCGCATCCACGACGGGACCAGCAGCTGCCAGTGCTAATTGTTCCATGATTTTCAGAGGATGGTTCGAGCAAGGGAGCGAAGGCCAGAAGCTTTGATCTTTCCTCCACTCTGCTGAGAGGTCTTGCTTGCTTGAGATGAATGGGAACTTAGAAGATAGGGGTTAAATCGTCCAACACCAATAATTGAGAGTGGTGAGGGAGGAATCTACTTTGTGACTGACTCCTCGTGATGTGCGGGTTCGTGAGATGGCGGAGACTTGGTAATTTGATGAGACTTGCTCGCTCCGATTTGTCTTCTACGTAGATCCAAGTTTGATTTCTAGGTGTGGATGAGCTGGTGTCCCTTGATTTGCCCCTCCGAAGCGTTCACGCGTACAAATTCAGTAACTTATAATATTTAAAACACCGACGACGACGACGACGACGACTTGCAATTTGGCTCATTCGTTCATTCATTTTGGAAGTCGGTGTCACATGACTAAGACACATCACACCTACCGTGAGCTGGAAAGCAAAATAAATAATGGACGGGGTGCTGAAGGTAAATGAGCAAATAAAGAGCACTCCAAGAAAGATAATAGCAGGCACTTGCTTAGACATGAAGCACTTGGAGTTCAAAAATGAGCACGCCAAACTAGCTCGACATTTTTTTTTTTTTTTTTGGGATGTAAAATAAAAAGAAGTTGCGGTAAAACTTTGAAGTTTGGGCAGTGATTTAAAGTGGTGAGGAGGAGATATAGAAGAAATGCTGGTGTTAACATTATAAAATCTTTCAAAGAGAAGAATCAAAGTAAAAGTAAAGAAGATTGTCTGTTAAACAAATTCTTAATTTGACAATCAAATAAATATCAAAATTTTTAAGTATTTTAGATATATAAATACCAAAAACAAATAACTTTTTATTCAATACTCTATTTTATTAATTATGGTTAAAATATAATAATATCTTATATGTTATAATTTATAATTTTTCATAATAATTACATATGAATTATAAAACTAATGTAGTAAATCAATAAAGAAGAAGAAATAATCAAGAGTAGAATGGTTATTTTATAAAATTAATCAGGGATTAAAGTTATAGGTCTAATTTATATCTGGTTTAGTAAGGCTATAGAAGCATTGATCAAAAGTTATATTTCAATTATCTTGACGCATAATTAAAAGAATTTATCAAGTTAATTGAGATAAAGTAGGGATATACCTCCTTATCTCATTTTTAAATGAGGGCTAAGTGATTAATATTATTTTTCATGATGAACGGTGAATAATTTAATGCTAATGGACTGATCGGTCCATTTGCTAGCAAATCAATAGCTTCTATTCACACGGGTGTATGATATAACAAACAACGACAATTGATGAAAGAATTTATCTAAATGAAATAACTTGCGATTTGAAAGCGATGCCTATGGCATCAAATCCCTTCAACCCATGGCTGCAGCCACGCTTGTCTTTAACCCAAGTCAAGCAAGTCAACTGAAATTATTGGGACCTTGTTGTCATAAATTAAATAACATTTCTAAGCAAAATAGCGTGGCTCTACCATAATTTCTAGGCTATGTTGGTACTTACCAAATGACATTTGTTCTAATCAAGAAAAAAAAAAAAAAAATTACCCTCATTATTATTGTTGTTCCAGTGGATGGTAAATCGAGCCTATACTTTTTATTTTTAATGTTTTTGTTTCCTCTCTATTGAGATTCCAATGCCGGTGCGAACACTCCTCACCATTCCAGCTACAACTTCTTTGTTAACGCAGAACCAAACCCTTTCACGAGCCCATCCACAGCAGGACGGGCAGTTGCTAGTGCTAGTTCTGTCATGATTTTAAAGAATGGATTCAGCAAGGAAGCAGAGACCAGAAGCATGGACTTACTTACCCCCCTCCCCCTCCCATACCGAGAGGTCTTGCTTGAGATGAATGGGGACTTAAGAGTGGTTAAATCATCCAACACCAATAATTGAGAGGAATGAATATTATTCCTAGGACGTAGGAGCTAAGGGGGCAAGAACTTTTCAAAACCATATGTGACAAGAGTGAGACAAATGGAGAAACTAATACCTAATCCGCTATTAAGGGCAGGAAAGTAACGGAGACATGGTATGAATGATGATGATGCAGTTCTCTCTGGAGCCAACTCATTTGATAGTGGTGGAGTTGCCTAAAGACTTGGAGCCACACACTAATGTGGTAGATGAAAGAAATAAAGATTGCTTGCATAGCAAATGAGCGATGAAGGGCTCGTATACCATTTAGGTTGCACTTTAAACACCTCTTAGGTATTTCCTTTCTTTTCTTTCCTTTTTTTTTTTTTTCTTTTTTTTGATGCAAAGACCTCTTAGGTATTTCAATGAGATCTTCCATTAATATGGCTATCACATCTTGACTTATTGTTATTATCTGAACATATGACACCTATAAAATTTAAACTTACTAGACGTATAAAATTTATCTAAATTTCATCATTTGCAAAATACATTTGCAAAATACATTTTTAATGCATACAATAAATAGTAGTAAATATTTAAAAATTATTTAAAGTTACATTGCATTTTATCTCATCTATTTGAAATGTTGTAATTTAACCATGTATTGTCAATTAAGTTATACTTGAAATGTAAATAAGATCCAAAAATATGTAAGTCAGCATGCAAATTAGCCACAGATCAACTTGCAATGAACTGACCCATAATTTTAAAATATTGTAATAATTAAATTTAATATTATAATATAATAATATTGTAATATAATTATAATAATATAATACTATATCATTACCATATTTAATTCGATTTGGATTATATTTCATTAATATAAAAAAGAAAAAACATCTTTTTTTAACTAAGAAAGGAAATCAAATGAAAAGAATAGGCCTCTACGGTATAGTAGAAAATTTATACCTTCTCATCTTTTAGCTAAGAAAACTTTATTAAAATAAAGATGATTTTATTAATATAAACTAAGGGTATATGTTATGATTCAAAGAATAAAATCATTGATAGTAAAAAAAAAAAAAGTATAAATTTAATTTTTTATTCATAATATGTATCATAATTTATAGATTTAAAAAAATTAATGAAATAAAAAGGGTCTGCATCAAAAGAAGAGGATCTATATCCTACTTTCATCAATTTTTATTTTAATTTTTAAAAAAAGATATCAGCTGTGCGGATTGAAGGAATATTTTTTTGTTGATTAAGTTAATAAGTAATTATAAATTAAGAAGATTCGAAAACCTGCTACATGGACTGCCTATGTAAAAATACTCCAACGTTATGCTTAAAGCCCCTCCCTATCTATAAGCATCCGTGATGTTTGATGGACGGGAAAGATGGTATTACGTCTTTCGATGTACATGAAAATATAAATATAATATGCAAAAACGTACAACCGTGTTTCATAAGACAAGACATGAATGAAGAGTGGTACCAGTGTCCTGTCCTTTCTGACATCGCTAGCTAGCCTTTTTATGCTGCTTTTTTAGTGTTTGAGATAACCAAGGGATCCCAACACTAAAGTTTTCTCCTTGCAACTTTTTATCAAGGTCTATTTTGGATGTTTTCTCCTTCATCAATACCAATCAATAATAATGTGATCATTTATAATCATCATCATAATTAAATAAATTTTTAATATCATTAATCATATATATAAGTATTAAATCTAAACCTATGCTAATATGATTAACTTAATTTAGAATTAAATTTATACTTAAATGGATTTACTTGGGGTCTAATTAGATTAATTTTTTTTCTAATTAAATCACCTAATCTTGATTCAACTCCTCCAAGAAGATGATACTGAGTTCTTCCTTAATTCTTGATCTGAACAGTCCTCACAAGTTCCAGCTCCTTCTATAACGTAGAGCCCAACTTCTTCAGCAGCGCATCCACGACAGGTGCGGAAGCTGCCGGTGCTAATTGTTCCATGCATTCAGAGGATGGTTCGAGCAATGGAGTGATGGCCAGAAGCTTTGATCTTTTCCTCATCCTGCTGAGAGGTCTTGCTTGAGTTGAATGGGGGCTTAGAGAAGGGTTAAATCGTCCAACACCAATAATTGAGAGTGGCGGAGGAGGAATCTACTCTGTGACTCATCGTCATGTGTGGGTTCGGGGCCCGACGTTGGCGACCCAGCGTCCGAAGCGTTAACACGTACGAATTCAGTAACTTATAATATTTAAAAGACCAACGACGACGACTTGCAATTTGGCTTATTCGTTCGTTCTTTCTGGAGTCGGTGTCACATGACAAAGACATCACACCTACCGTGTAGCTGGAAAGCAAAATAAATAATGGACGGGGTGCCGAAGGTGGAATCAATCGTGGATTATTCTTTTTTCTTTTCTTTTGAAATGTAAGGAAACTGAGACCCACCGAATTCTAGATTTCAATTATGGGATGGAGCAGTAGATAGACTAGGAGAGATATTATTTAATTCAAGTGCGCCTAATTCATAAGTCCCTTCAAACTGTCGTTTTTCCAGAGCCACAGTAATTAAAAAACTACATTTTAGAGGAAGAAACAGTATTGATGCAAAGCCCAAGGACGTGTATGCTAAACCGCATGAATTCCAAGGGTTGTTTAAAGAGAAGGTGCAGAATTCATGCAAGTGGTACACGTGGTTAACAAAATTCACACAACATGCAAAACGAAGGTAAATGGACAAATAGTAGCATTCCAAGAAAAATAATAGCAGACGCTTACTTAGAGATGAAGGAAGCGCTTGGAGTTCAAAAATCAGCATGCTCAACAATACTTAGTCTAACTCGAGTTTTATTTTTGGATGTAAAATCAAAAAAAAAAGTAGTGAGAAAACTTTGAAGTTTGGGCAATGATTTAATATGGTGAGGAGTTACAGAAGAAATGCTAATGCAACATTATAAAATCCTTCAAAAAGAATAATCAGGATAGAAGTAAAGAAGGATACATCTTAAACAAACTCTTAATTTGATTGTCTAGCAAATATCAAAATTCTTAGCTATTTCAGATATATAGATACCAACAAAAAATAACTTTTTATTAAATACTATATTTATTAATTATAGTTAAAATATAATAATATCTTATATATTATATTTTATAATTTTTTCATAATAATTACATATGAATTATAATACTAAAGTAGTAAATCAATAAAGAAGAAAAAATAATCATGGGTAGAATGGTTATTTTATAAAATCAATTAGGGATTAAAGTTATAGATCTAATTTATATCTGATTTAGCAAGATTGTAGCAGCATTGGTCAAAAGTCGTATTTTAATTATCTTGGCCCATAACTAAAAGTATTTACCAAGTTAATTGGGATAAAGTAAGGATATACCTCCTTATCTCATTTTTAAATGAGGACTAAGTGAGTAATATTATTTTTCATGGTGAGCAATGAATAATTAATGCCAATGGACTGTTCGGTCCATTTGCTAGCAAACCAATAGCTTTCATTCACATGGTGTATGGTATAACAAACAACGACAATTGGTAAGAGGACTCATCTAAATGAAATAACTTGTGATTTGAAAGTGATGCCTATGGCATCAGATCCCTTTAACCCATGAATGCAACTACACTTGTCTTTAATCCAAGTCAAGTAAGCCAGTTGAAATTATTGGGACTTCGTTGTCATGAATTAAATAACATTTCTAAGCAAAACAGCGTGGCTCTACCGTAATTTCTATGCTATGTTGGTACCTTACCAAATGAGATTTGATCCAATCAAAAAAAAAAAAAAAACCTATTATTATTATTATTCCAGTGGATGGTAAATGGAGTCAATACTTTTTATTTTTAGTGCTTTTATTTCCTCTCTATTGAGATTCGAACGCCGGTGCAAACACTCCTCACCATTCTAGCTATAGCTCCTTTGATAATGTAGGGTCTAATCCTTTCACGAGCCCATCCATAACAAGACGGGCAGCTGCTAGTGCTAATTCTGCCATGATTTCAGAGGATGGTTTGAGCAAGGAAGCGGAGACCAGAAGTCTTGACCTTCCCCCCACTCTACTGAGAGGTCTTGCTTGAGATGAGTGGGGAGTGGTTAAAATGTCCAACACCAATAATTAAGAGGAATGAATATTATTCGTAGGACCTAGGAGCCAATGGAGCGAGAACTTTTTAAAACCATATGCGACAAAAGGAAGTCGAATGGAGAAACTGACACTTAATCCGCTATTAAGGGTAGGAAAGTAATGAACACTGTGGTACCCTAAATTTAGTTCAATATTGGATAGAAAAGAAATATGTTATGTGCTTATAACTCGAGTCCGCTTACTACCCATTAACTTTTACTTGAGTTTTTGGGCTACGTGGTTTCGATCAATTAGTAGAGTTAGTTGGATCAGCAAGTGGGCTTGGAGCGTTACAAACGGTATCAAAGCTAGTTGAATCAGCAAGTAGGCTCCCGAGTATATTGATAACCCACTGCGGAAGGCATTCTCCCTAATAAGGCAGCACGTCTTGCTCATTAACATCCCACATCGATGAATAGCACGTATTAACATCTTGAAAATATTCCGCTATGGTTAGGGTAGTTAAACCAACTCTCATACGAGCTCCCGGCGGTTCATTTATTTGACCGTAGACTAGAGCTACTTTTGATTCCCTAATATTTTTTATTATTTTTTTATTCATTGGTATAAACCCAAAAATTATATAGGTCTCCAAGGGATAATTTTTTTATCATGTACAAAGACATTTTTCGTTCTATCATTTCCGAGTCCCATATTGAATGGGAAAGAAATGTGTCACCTGCTTATAACTCAAGTCCACTTGCTACCTATTAACTTCCACTTAAATTTGGACCATATGGTTTTGGCCCACTAATGAAGTTAGTTGGACCAGTAGATGGTCTTGGACCGTTACAGAGATATGGTATGAATGATGATGGTGCAGTGCTCTATGGAGCCTATAGCTCGTTTAATAGTGATGGAGTTGCCCAAAGACTCGAAGCCACATACTAATGTGATAGATGGAAGAAATAAAGATTGCTTGTATAGCCAATGAGCAATGAAGGGCTCGTATACTATTCACGTTATACTTTAAACACCTCTTAGGTATTTCCTTTCTTTTCTTTTCTTTTCCTTTTTTTTTTTTTTTTTTATGTAAAGACCTCTTAGGTATTTCAATGAGATCTTCCATTAATATAGCTGTCACACCTTGACTCGTTGTTATCATCTGAACATATGACAAATGCCATATATCTTATAAAATTTGAACTTACAAGGCGTATAAAATTTATTTAAATTTCATCATTTGCAAAATACATCTTCAATACATAAAACAAATAGTAGTAAATATTTAAAAACTATTTAAAGTTACAATGCATTTTATCTCATCTATTTGAAATGTTGTAATTTAACCATGTATTGTCAGTCAAGTTATACTTCAAATGTAAATGAGATCTAAAAATATGGAAGTAAGTATGGAAATTAGCCTAGATCATCTTGCAAAGAGTTGACCCATAATTTTAAAATATTAAAATAATTAAATTCAATATTATAACATAATAATATTGTAATATAATTATATTAATATAATACTATATCATTATCATATTTAATCTGATTTGGATTGGATTTTATTAATATAAAAAAGAGAAATTATTTTTTTAAACTAGGAGAAGAAATTAAATAAAAAGAATAGGCTTCTATGATATAGTAGAGAATTTATACCTTCTCATCTTTTAGCTAAAAGGACTCTATTAAAATAAAGACAATCTTACTAATTTAAACTAAGGACATATGTTATGATTCAGAGCATAAAATCATCGATAGTAAAAGAAAAGAATATAAATTTAATTTTTTACCCATAATATGTAGCATAATTTATAGATTTAAAAAAATAATAAAATGAAAAGAATCTGCATTAAAAGAAGAGGATCTATATCCTACTTTCATTAATTTTTATTTTAATTTTTTTAAAAAAAGATATGAGCCATGCGGATTGGAGGAATATTTTTCTTCTTAATTGAGTTAATAAGTAATTATAAATTAATAAGATTTGAAAACCTACCACATGGACTGCCTATGTAAAAATACTCCAACATCATGCTTAAAGCCTCCCTACCTATAACAATCGTGATGCTTGGTGGATAGGGAAGATGATATTATATCTTCCGATGTACATGAAAACATAAGTACAATATGCAAAAACGTACAACCGATGTCTCTTAAGATATCAATGAAAAGTGGTACCAGTGTTTTGTCATTTCTGACATCACCGGCTAGCCTATTTATGATGTTTTTCTAGATTTTGAGATGGTGAAGGGATCCCAACACTGATGTTTTCTCCTTGCAACTTTTTATCAAGGCCCATTTTGGATTGTTTGTTAGAATGTGTCTAGATGATTATATTTTTATCAGCTATGCGAGAACTGTTGATCAACATCTAAAAACAATAGCTATCCTAAATAAATCATTAATTTAATTTCATAGATTAGCTAGAAAATTATAAGACTCTAAACAATTATTCACAAGAGTTTAAAACAAAAAAAACTTTTACCATGCATTCGCATTTAAATCATGCCGTCCACATTCTAGATTCCACCTGGAAATAAACTTCATAATTTACTTACAGATAAGAGTGCTAAAAATTAGTACCATGCTTGTTCACTATCATGCTATTTTATTTTTATAATAGATGCATGACTGTATCATGTACATAATGAAGTATTATGCGATTTTATAATGTAGGCTTTCATACGAAATGTTTTAAGTTATTTTAAATTATGACACCAAGATGATGTAGTGTATTCATGTAATGGTGATAGGGATGAACCAATCACTTGTGTGGTCTTCTCCCTTTTTACAACCAAGGGCAATAATCATGTGTTGTCCTAGAAACTCTTGATGTTTTTTTAGGGGTAAAGTTAATGGCTTAGAATTTTTCTTAGCATTTTTTTCTTGTTGAAGTTGCAGAGCTATAAATCGGCATCTCATATATTACTTCTATTTAACTATCTAAGTACTTGTCAAAAAAAAATAAATAAATAAAGGCTAGCCAAAAAGGCTAATATTAACTAAAAAGATGCTAGGCATTTAATTTTTATTATTGATAATGTTTGTAATAATGTAAAGTTTTATTTCAAAGAAAGTTAGATAAAAGTATTATTTGAATTGGAGCTATAGAGCTTGTTTGATTACGATGGAGCAGCCCAAGATTTAGAGCCACACACTAATATGGTAGATGGAATTAATGAAGCTAGGTAGACAAGATTGCTAGTAGATTCAGTGTGCCATGAAAGATGGAATCAACAATATTATACATGTCATGAGTGATAGTACAGTGTACCAAAGAGCCATCTTGTTTGATGCCAATAGGGCAGTCCTAGACTAGCCACAAACCCATGTGGTAGATGAAATCAATAAAATTTGGCCAAAAAGATTGCTAGTATAACAAGGATCCACTTTTTTTTTTTTTGGACACTTTTAAGGTATTTAGGGCTCAGATAGAGTATGTTTTAAAGTTTTTTTTTTTGTTTTTAAAATCAGGCTTTAATTCCAACCATTCAAAGTCTTATTCATCCAAATGCTATCACTTAGCATGACAATCTTTCGACTGAGCTGAGAAGAATTTTGTCTGCAAATGCTCAAGGGGTAGCATTCTCTTGCTATGTTTGAGTCTTCCTCTACTACTAAAAAAATGCGTCATTTACCGCTCAAAAGCTCCATTTATTATCCTTTTATACCCTTGAATTTCTTTTTATTTACGGCATCATTCGCACACAACCGGAAGCATTATGGAAAAAGTTAGGCATTTATGTGCCTGTCATTGCCACACATTCTGTAGAATTTCATCCTACAAGACATAAAATTTATATGAATTTCATAATTTGCAAGATAGTTCTTCCATGCATTTAATGGTAAATAGTTCCTGGTGTTCAAGTTTCTGGAAGGCCTTATGGACAAGGCATGTAGTTTTTTTACTCCTAATTTTTGGCAAGCATAATTGGCAACAGAGAATGATTGCCAAAGGCACCCCAAATGACTACCAATATTTTTCTGGTATAATAGGAAGCAGAATATAGCCTTGTGATCTCATGCAGTGCACATTTCACCATCTAATTTTGTTCAGGCCTTGAACTGTAATTGATCCCCATTGATCTATGCTCTCAATCATTTTATTGCAACATGAGCACATTCATGTGTAACCTACTCATTTTTTGAAATCCAAATCTTCAATGTTCTACAAAGAATATGTTTGTTCCTATGTTTGTTTTTATTATTTTCATGCCTTACTGCATGGATGTCTCAACTTTCCTTAGGTCTCTAATAAGATCTTATCAGGTCATCTGGAATGTTTCCCACATTTTGGTTAGAAAAAAGGTCTGGAATGTTTGTTAGCTTTGTGCTCATTGTTGGAAGGTTGCTGAACGCATGTAATTCATATAATACAGGATTGTTTCAGACGCTGTGTTCAGGTGACTGAGCTTACGTACATTAGGTCTTCCATTTATAACATTTGCTTGAGGAGAAAAATTCTGCTGATGTTCAACAAAGCTTATGCGGGTGGAATATCATTTAGAATATTATGTTCAGGATGAATTTGAAAGAGAGTAGCTAGCATAAGTGGTTATTATTCTTTTATTTCTCTATCATGCTCCCAAACCATTATTTGGTTCATATGATCACAGCACGGCATCATAGAATGAACTTCAAGAGTACATAAGGCCTACTAAAACTCATCATTTATTATATAATTTTAATATAATAATATTAAAAAAAAACTACATCTCATATTCAGTTAGCATAAATGATTCAAATCATTATCAAATATGACAAGTTAGTCTAATCTCACTCTCTAGGCATCCTTCGGTATAGCATCTATATTCCAATATCTGAAATAGATAAGGTAAAGAGGGGTGAAGTTATAAACTAAGAAATTTAGCAAAAATACTTACACATACTGGATATATATAAAACAAGATATGTAAACATTGAACCTGATGAATCATAGGGCAACATGCCATAAAACCAAAATATATCCTGAACCATTTTCGATTCAACCCCAAAGATAGATACTGACTTCTTCCTTAATTCTAGATCTGAACCCTGACATCTAGGATCCCGTTCTTAGAGATATGGCCAAAACAAAAAGGAATCAACCAGGGTTTGACCTATAGACCCAGAACTAGAGGAAGATGAGGACTCTGCTACGAGACCCTACGGAGAAACTAACGCTATTTACGAAGCGGTGGCATAATGGATGAGGGTTAAGGAAGGGTTGATTGTAGCAGCGGTGCTCCGGCTGAGAAGAAGCAAGAAAGAGAATAAAAGAGAGGAGGAGGGAAGAAGGAGATGAAATGATCGGTGATTTCCTTCCTTACAACATCGCAGTCGGTGGCAAACGCTGCTCCAACTCGGCGGCTGATAGCTTCGTCGGCAGTGCAGGTCTTGGCCGAGAGTGGCGAAGCTTTGATCTACCAGCGTCCAACGGCGGTGCTCCGGCCAAAGGAAAGAGAAGAGGGCAAGAGATATAGAGAGAAGAATGGCGGAAGAGTTCGTACGATTTGTTAGAAAAGCCGCTGAGGCCAATACAATGGCGGAAGAGAGGAGATGGTTAAGGTTTTATGATGCTTCAGGAGAATAGGAAGCTTCAGTGTAAATGCTCCGTTTCAATGATCAAAGAGTGTAAATGCTCTGTTTCAATGGTGAAACAGGGCATTACACTCTCTTTTTTGACGGAAGAGATTATTCTTGTATGTCATGACTATCTTAGCTGAATTTGGAGTGCTGTTAGGACTTTTATTTGCAAGAGAAACATTTAAAGGTGGTTTGAAGGGTGCAACAGATGAAGGAAAATTCTGGACGATTGGACTTCATCAAATAGAATGGACTCGAGTAACGATCTTTGTCATACTCCTCTAGCACCTGGTAGTGCAGTGATTCTATGGAGCCTAGCTGCCAAGAAGTAGCTGCTTATCTGCTCATGAATTTTCCTCCTGAATTTGTCCTTCACCAATCCTTATGCCTAATTTGGTTGCTGAGAGATTTACGCATATGAATGAGGCTTTTCTATCGAGATAACAAATTTTGTTGAGAAAATATGTCACATCTTATGTATTCTATAACCTAAAATGGAGTCTTGAATTTGCTTTCATCATCCATCTCTGTTTTCACATATAAGTTTTAGTCTCTCCATCTCTGTTTCTTGTAAGATCTTTATGAAAATCATAATATATAAATGATGAAGCTGCATCTGGCCTCATTCCTTGGACGTTGGTAGAGGTGAGCAATGATTTAGGAAACTCAAGAATCGATATTATAACTCAATATGATAAGGTCGAATCGGTTCAATATAGTTTAATTCTAAATATTAATAGGATTGGTTTTGTATATAGAATGTAGGAATTGACTCTCTTTCAGTTGGTTCTAAGTTTCCAAGATTGGTTCCTCGATTTTAATTTAAGAATCAACCATCTTCTTTTTTTAAGAAAATTTAAAAGAAAAAAAATGATATCTCTTTAGTCTAATATCTTTGCTAAAATATGTTGAGTACTAGAATAGTTAATAAATATTAATTTTTATCTAATATAATTAAGATAAAAATTTAATCATTAAATATCAAACATGTATTAAATTAAAAAAAAAATGGATCAATTTGATTGGGTTTTAGGTTGATTTCGGGATATGGTTGGCAAGTGATCCTAATTGAAATAGTTTTAGGTTATGATTAGCCCAATCCAACTAATACCCACCTCTGGTATCCAAGTGTACCATTAGTAATCAAGAAATAAAAATCCACCATTTTAGGGAGAAAAATAAAAATCACTTAAAAAAAAGAAGACAAAGAAATTCATTTCAATCTACAACATATTTCAAAAAAAAAAAAAGAAAAAAAAAAAAAAGAAAGAGAGAAGAGAGAGGAGGAGGGGGGGGGGGGGGTCGGAGGGGGGACAGGAGGTGGGGGAGGGGGGACAGGATTTTTGGTTTACTCTTCTCAGCAAACTTTTCTTTAAGAAATTCTGTTCGCAGTTGTTTAGTTTTCTGAGGAATGTTGTGTATTTTCAACTTTACAATAGACTTGACATGGAAAACAAACATGGTCTTGGATCCTTCTTGGCATCCAATCTCATTGTTTTATTTTAATTGTCTTTATTTTAATTGTCCCATTTGATTGGCCATTTATCATTGTAGGAGCTGCTGCTTGTGCTTTATTTATTGGAATTACCTCCACGGCTTAGCGCCTCCATAGCTTGGTGCAAGAGAAAGAAGAGACAACGAGAAGCCAGGAGACTAGAGGACTGAGGGATATTATTCATTACTTTTGAGAAATGAAACATTATTCACTATAAGCACTAAGGTTAGGTCAAAATATAAACATAAAAGCTCACATACAATATGCCATGACCTTCGATCCTGCACCTAATTTAGGAATATCGCAATATAGCCATATATTCTTAAAATGAACCTCAAGACCATATAAGGCTCACATACAATATGCCATGACCCTCGATTCTGGATCCAATCCAGGGATACCGCAACACGGCCATGTACTCTTAAAACAAACCTCAAGAGTATATAAGGCTTACTAAATTTTAATATATATAAAACGCAATTGCGGAAGCTAAAATTCAAATATATCACTTTTCATATCAAGTATTCAATCCTTTACCTTCATTTTTAATTGATCAATGTAAAATAAAAAGTAACCTCTAACTATCCTCACTCCTGGAGACCATCACAAAATTCTGATTTATCAAGTAGCATCTTCTTCATCTGCTGTAAAAAAAGAAAGAAAGAGTAGGATAAGCTAAAAAACCTAGTAGAACTTCTACACTTATCATCATGAATATGCTAATAAAATAATTTAGTATAACTAAAATATGCTTGAACAAAAGATATTATATTATATAGATACAACTGTCCAAAAGATAATAAAATTCACATACGAGAATAACTATCAACCATTAAGATAACCACACCCATAACCAAACAAACAAAATCCAAATAAGAAGGCTGTAGCCTTCTTCTCCCACGCGCTCACACCCCATCTAAATTTGCCTCGATGCGAGTGCCACTATTCTTCCTCTTCTTCTTCTTCTCTCGCTCTCCCTCTCTTTTCTCTCTATCCCGTCTCCTTCTCTCTCTCTCTCTCTCGTCTCTCTCCCTCTCTCTCTCTCTCGTCTCCCTCCCTCTCTTTGCTCTCTCTCTCTCTCTCTCTCTCTCTCCCTCTCGTCTCCCTCCCCCTCTTTGCTCTCTCTCTCGTCTCTCCCTCTCTCTCGCACGCGCCACCTCACCTTCGACCACTGTGGCGGCGGCGATAGCGTCACCCCGCCTCCTCGGTGAGCACTTCGGCATCAACCAACTCATGAATCTTCCAAAATTTCACTGGTTTCTCAGTTTAAACTAGAAAACAAAGGAGGAGAATGTTTACCTTCGCCTTACCGGAGTTGCTGGTGACGATCTGAACTTCCTCGAAAGTTTGCCTCGCTCCAGTGATCCTCCCTTGCTCTTTAATTAGAAGATCTCCCGCCCTATCAGCTGGAATTGAGGACATTGTTAAGAAATAGAGGAATGGAAAGCAGAATAGAGGAAAATAACGCTATATTTTCTCGGCCTCTTTACCTCACCGCCAGCGTTAACTTCAGCTCCAACAATGCTTCACGATGAAAGGGTTCAAAACTACACCCTCCAATGATGGTTCATCGGCCGAAATGTCAGAAGAACAGAAGGAAGAAGGAAAGGAGAAGGAAAAATACGAAGACAAAAGACAATGAAAAGAGGTGAAAATATGTGGCTCAGCTTCGGTTTCTCAAAGATTCTCACTCTCTCTCTCTTCCCACTAACAATCATCTTCGCTGAAATTTTCCTCTTCGTCCACTACGTTTGTGAAAACAGGAGAGAAGCCGGTTTTAAATGATGCATTTTAATTAAGGCTTAATTTTGATTAACTTATCCTAATCTTATTCTTAATCATCACAACAATAGCGGAAGAGAGATGGTTGAGATTTTATTATGCTTCAGGAGAATAGGAAGCTTTAGTGTAAATGCTCTGTGTCAAAGGTGAAACAAGGCATTATACACTCTTTTTGACGGAAGAGATTATTCTTCTTGTATGTCATGACTATCTTAGCTGAATTTGGAGTGCTGTTAGGAGTTTTATTTGCAAGAGAAACATTTGAAGATGATTGGACTTCATCAAATTGAATGGACTCGAGTAATGATCTTTGTCAGACTCCTTTAGGCACCTGGTAGTGCAGTGATTCTATGAAGCCTAGCTGCCAAAAAGTAGCTGCTTCTCTGCTCATGGATTTTCCTCCTGAATTTGCCCTTTACCAATCTTTATGCCTAATTTGGTTGCTGAGAGATTTACACGTATGAATGAGACTTTTCTTTCCAAATAACAAATTTTGTTGAGAAAATGTCACATCTCATGTATTCTATAATCTAAACAGGAGTCCTGAATTTTCTTTCTTCATCCATTCTATTCTCACATATAAGTTTTAGTCACTCCATCTCTATTTTTTTTTGGATCTCTATGAAAATTATAATATATAAATAATGAAGCTGCATCTTGCTTTATTCTTGGATGTTGGTAGAGATAAGCAATGATTCGGAAAACCCAAGAATCGGTATTATAACTCAATTTGATAACGTTAGATTGGTCCAATGCAGTTTAACTCTAAATATTAATGGAGTTAGTTTTTGTATATAGAATATGGGTTTAAAATCGATTTCTCGGTTCTGATTTAAGAACCGTCCACCTTCTTTTTTTAATAAAATTTAAAATAAAAAAATGATATCTCTTTAGGAATTAAATTTAAGACTTTGCATAAATCTTATGAGTTGTCTAACATCTTTACTAAAATATGTTAAATACTAGAATAGTTAATAACTATTATTTTTTATTAAATATAATTAGGAGAAAATTTTAATTATTAAATATCGGACATGTGTTAAATTAAAAAGAAAAAAAAAGAAAAATTGGGTCAATTTAATTGGGTTTTAGATTAGCTTCAGAATATGGTTGGCAAATGATCCTCATTGAAATAGTTTTAAATTCTAACCGACCCAAACCAACAAATACTCAACAAATACTCACATTTAGATATTGGTATCCAAGTGTACCATTAGTAACCAAGAAATATAAATCCACCTTTTTAGGGAGAAAAATAGAAATCACTTAAAAAATGTTGCCCAGCTAAGCAACCCAAGAGGGAGGGTGAATTGGGTTCTTTGAAAATTTTTAACAAGTATATGCAATTTTGCAAAACAGAAAATTCTATGTGAGTGTAAAGTATTGAAAGCAAAAACAAGTAGCAACAATAAGAGATAAACATACAAACACAGTAATTTATAGTGGTTCGGTGCTACTCCTTGTGGCACATTTTTGACTTGATATCTTCTAAGGTAGTTGGCCAAATGCTTCAATCTTCCATTCAAAGTGCTGGTAGCTGCTGTAGGAGTGACTAAATCCTCCAAAACTTGAAAACTCATTCCATAAATAAGAAACTCATTAAAATGAAGAAGATAATTGCTTCAGCTCTCATAATTTGAACTTTTTTCATTTGAAAACCTCCCAAACATCTGAAAATCACTGAATTGAAGCTTGAATCATTTTAGCTCTCATAGTTTTGAACTTTTTCATTTGAAAACCTTTCAAAACATCTGAAAATCACTGACTTGAGGCTTGAATCATTCTAGCTCTCATTGTTTTGAACCTTTTCATTTGAAAACCTTCCAAAACATCTGAAAATCACTGAATTGAGGCTTGAATCATTCTAGCTCTCATAGTTTTGAACTTTCTCCATTTGAAAACCTCTCAACCATCTGAATTTCACTAAATTGAAGCTTGAATCATTCTTAGTTGATCTTGATCTTCTACAAAAATTCTTCTTTTTAATCATAAATCCATTTAAGCGCTTCAAATTATTTTTAATCATCTTGATGATTCATATATGCCTGCATTTTAACATGATTCTCCACAAAATTCATTATTAACTTACTTAATTATTTTATGATCATCAAAATCAATGTAAGGTCAACAATCTCTCCCTTTTTGATGATGACAAAACCATTAAGTATACAATTAAAATAATGAATTCAACAAGATAAAGCAGTGCAATATTGAACTTGTTCATAGGGTTAAGATAATTTTGCTCATGTTAGGAGATGATTCAGAAATCAGTTTCATGTGTGAATTTTGTACCAAAAACTTTGAAATATGTGCCAAAAGTTTGAATTTTATATCAGAATCCTTGAAAACAATGTGACAAACATTTTTCATGTTCAAATTCAAAGAAATCAGATTTTTGAAGAGATTTAAGGAAAGTTTCATGCCAAAAATCTGAATTTTATGATGAAATTCTGAATTTTATGACAAGGAGATGAATTTTGTGCCAAAATGCTGAATTTGATGTCAAAGAAAAAAGTTTTGTTATAGAAACAAAGTTTTGTACCAATGAACTGAGTCTTTGTGCTGAAATGACAGTTTTGGCTTTAAAAATGCAGAGTTTCAGTCTGTACCAAAGGCATACCAAAAGCATGCTAAAATTCTACATAGTGTACTGAAACTTTAATTTTTGATACCAAAGATTTCAATTTAAAAATAGCTTTTATGTAAAGCTTATTTGTTTGAAATGCGAGTAAAACTTAAATGAAAAACAACAAGCTTCTTTTCCTTTTATTGCAAAATCAATCTTACTCTCAAAAACTTTGTTCTTTCCTTTGAAAAGTTAAAATTTGCTGAAACATTTGCATGAATAATAATTTTTCTCCCCCTAAACATATGCTTACATTATTCTCATTTAGAAATTCTGAACTTTTGAAAACTTTACTGAAACATGCTGAAACATTTTGAAACCACTGAAACGTTTTAAGAATTTCACTGAAACATTTTTAAAACATGATGAAAACTTTTTGAATTTTTGAAAAACTTCTTGAAAGATGATGAATGTATGCTTCTTTTCTCTTTTGAAACATGATGAATAAGAATTCTTCTCCTTTTTAAATGTATGCTTCTTTTCTCTTTTGAAACACGATGAATAAGAATTCTTCTCCTTTTAAAATGTATGCTTCTTTTCTCCCCCTTTTTATCATCAATGAAAAAGGATGTGAGAAGTCATGCACTTAATTTTGAATATCTCTCCCTTGATAGTTTAATTTTAGGATATTCATGATACATAAATTGAAGTAAAAGGAATTCACACAAGTAATATTTGATACCACAAAATTTCATGAAAAAGAACATTGTATTTAGTAGATAATTCCATACACAAGATTTCATAACAAAGAGGAGATCTGATACCACATTTATAACACAAGATTTCAAAGCAGCATTCTTTTCACAAATCTAATACCACAAAATTTATATCACATTCATAACATAAGATTACATAGTACTAATACAAACATTCAAAGACATAGAAAAACTTAGTCCATTCTGATCAAAGCAAAGCAAACTATAACATTAAAAGTAAACAAAGCAACATAAACAATCTAAACTATTCCTCATCAGAGGAAGATACAACAGAAGGCTGAGTGGATGATCCAGTGCCACGTCCTCTCGAAGAAGGGCGATAAGATGCATGGGGTGGTCTGGCACGGGGGTGAGTAGGCTGTGGAGGAGGCTGAAATGGCTGGGATGGAGGTCTAAAAGCAACAGGGGCCAGCTGATCACTAATAGTAGAGACTAGATGATGAAGAAGATCAATGGACATCTCTACTCTCTCAGATTTTCTATCAAAGGCCATGATCTGAGCTCGCAACTGTCTCAACTCCTCAGACATGCGAGCAAACTCCTCTGAGTCAAGGCTCGATCTTAACCCATGGTCTCTCAACTCTGTAGCAACAGCCTTCCATTCAGAATGGTCATGGAGTGCTCCAACTTCTCCAACCTCATAAGCATCTGAGACAATGTCTCATTCACTGTATAAATGTGTGGTACCATCATAAACTCACCAGTAGATGAACCACTGTTCCCTGAACTTCTGCTGGAGATAGCTGAGGTCACTTTCCTCATAATATACTGAAGCTGATCCTGATTAAGCTCAACTGATGTCCTCTGTGGTGCAGGGGGCTCCTCAGGATGCTGCTCAGCTCTAGGTCTAGCTCCCTCATGAGAAGATGATGATGGTCCCTCAGCAGACACTTCAACCTCATCCTCTCTACCTTTCTCTTTGGACCATCTACCACCAACCTTCACAAATCCCATTCGGCGCAGAGAATGCTCATTGTAGATATTCGAATGGTGCAACTTGGTTGTCTTTTCACCCCTTAGTCTTATTCCAAAGTGTTTAAAGATGTGGGTGAGGAGCATACCATATGGCAGGGCAATCCTAAGTCTGTTGATCGTCTCTCTCAATATAGTCAACATCAGCTCAGGGAAGTCAAAAGGGGTGTCACTGACCAGATGATACATCAAACACAGATCTCTCTTAGTGACCAAATGGAAGCTCCCAGCACGAGGAATAAAGATCCTAGATATCATGTGGTGAAGGAGTCTCATCTCAACACTCAAGGAGTTGGCTAGCACTCTGTCAATTCCCTCCCCATCATCAATACCAAGGATGGCCTCAATCCGCCATGCCCTTTCCTCAGGAAGATCATCCCAAAATCCACCGACCGACACTCTTAAAATATTTTCAATAATATCACGGTCCAAATTGATCCTGACTCCCCTCACTACTGATGAAGCAGACATGAAATCAACAAACAAATTTTGATAGAATTCTCTTACCAAGAAGGGGTAGATGGGGACCTCAGTTCTACACATATATGACCATCCTCTCTATTGGAGCATTCTTCCAATGTCGAACCTTCATGAGCAAGGAAGCCGAAGTCGACTATTCACCCATTGGAGATGGGTCTCGTGGACAAGGAATGGACCCCGGAGACACGGGAGGAAGAGGGCAAAGCCGGGAGAGGCATGGCTCTCTCTCGCGGGTCCTCAGAGCTTCCTGCTTGCCGAGCGTGGGGGATTCTCACCCGTGGAGCCATCAAGCAAGGGTAGACGAATGGAAGAGAGAATCTAAGGAAGATGAGAGGGATTTGGAGGGATTTGAGCTTGGGAAAAATCTAGAAAGAGAATGGATGGAGATTTGGGAGAGAGGGAGACGGACGGTCGCTCGGTTGCCCTTATAACCTGAGCGATCGGGCGATTTAGTCGGCTCACGAGCCGGCTAATTCCAATTAGCCGTCAGCCCAAACGGCTAAGAAAAACAGGGGAAATGACGCCTAGGCTCCAAATTGATTAGGAATTTTTATGCAAAATGATTTTTAAATGATATGCATGATATGGAATCATCTAGGGGGACCAGTTGGGCTAATTATCATGATTTTTAATCATTAAAAATATGCCAAAAAAAAATTAAAAATTCAATCTATCTAGTTGACTCATTTAATCAGGGGGTCAATCATGCCAAGTTCTCTTCTAATTTCATAAAATCTATTTTGATCAAGGGGTTTTGTGAAAATGTCAGCTAATTGTCTATCAGTACTAACAAAATCAAGAATTAAATCTTTACTTTGAATATGATCTCTAATGAAATGATGTCTAATTTCAATGTGTTTAGTCCTAAAGTGCTGAATTAGATTTTTAGTTAAGTTTATGGCACTAGTATTATCACATCTTATGGGAATATCTTTAAGTTTAATGCCATAATCTTCTAGTTGCTGCTTAATCCACAAGATTTGAGCACAACAACTCTCAGCAGCAATGTATTCAGCCTCAGCTGTAGATAAGGCTACTGAAGTTTATTTCTTGCTAAATCAGGAGATTAAGTTAACTCCTAGAAATTGACAATTTCTACTAGTTGATTTTCTATCAATTTTATAGCCAGCAAAATCAGAATCAGAATATCCAATCAAATCAATAGAAGAGTGTTTATCATACTAAAGTCCAAGATTTTTAGTGTTATTTAAGTATCTTAAAATTCTTTTAACAGCATTTAAATGTGCTTCTTTAGGATTTGCTTGAAATCTAGCACACATGCATATACTAAATAGAATATCAGGTCTACTTGCAGTTAAATACAAAAGAGAACCTATCATGCCTCTATAAAGCTTTAAATCAATATTTTTGCTACTTTCATTCATATCAAGTTTGTATGATGAGCTCATAGGGGTACCAGTACACTTAGAATTCTTCATGCCAAACTTCTTTAAAATTTCTCTTGTATACTTGCTTTGGCTAATGAAGATCACACCTTCAGCTTGCTTAATTTGGAGTTCAAGAAAATAGTTGAGTTCTTCCACCATGCTCATCTCGAACTCCCTCTACATGAGCTTAGCAAAGTCTTGACATAAGAGTTCATTAGTAGCACCGAAAATGATGTCATCTACATAAATTTGCACAATGAGCATATCATCATTTTTTCTTTTTATAAATAAAGTAGTGTCTACATTTCCTCTAACAAAATTATTATTTATCAAGAATTTGCTCAATCTATCATACCATGCCCGGGGTGCTTGTTTCAAACCATATAATGCTTTGTTCAATTTAAAAACATGGTTTGGGTGTTCATGATTTTTAAAACCGGATGGTTGTTCAACATATACCTCTTTAGCAATATAACCATTCAAAAATGCACTCTTAACATCCATTTGAAATAATTTAAAGTTCATAAAAATGCAAAGGCAAGTAATAATCTAATAGCTTCCAACCTAGCAACTGGAGCAAAGGTTTCATCAAAATCAATGCCTTCTTCTTGATTATAACATTTAGCTACCAATCTTGCCTTATTTCTAATGATATTTCCATGTTCATCCAATTTATTTCTAAAAATCCATTTAGTGCCAATTATGGGGTAATCTATTGGTCTACTAACTAGGATCCATACATTATTTCTTTCAAATTGATTTAATTCTTCATGCATAGCATTTATCCAATCAGGATCATCTTTAGCATCATTAAAACATTTAGGTTTAATTTGTGAAACAAAAGCTAAATGATTGCATGCATCTCTATAAGAAGATCTAGTTCTTACCCCTTGAGATGGACTACCAATGATTAAATCTTTGGGGTGATTATGAACATACCTCCACTCCTTTTCTAAGCCTTGTGTACCTTGAGTTTCAGCTTGTTGAAGTGCTTCAATGGTGTCTTCTTGACTGATTTGCTCATTTGTATCTTCTTTATCCTTCAATGTGATCTCTTGCACTCCTTCTTCAAGTAATCCTGCATCATCAATAACTTCTTTCTTCCTTGATGGAAGATCATTAGTTTCATCAAATACTATATGTATAGATTCTTCTGCAACAAAAGTTTTCTTATTAAAAACTCTATATGCTTTACTATTAGTGGAGTAGCCAAGAAAGATTCATTCATCAGATTTGGCATCAAATTTGTCAAGATTAGATTTGCCATTGTTTAAAATAAAACATCGACACCCAAAAACATGAAAATACCCAATATTTGGTTTTCTACCTTTTCAAAGTTCATATGGAGTCTTTTTCAAAATGGGTCTTATCAAGGCTTTGTTTAAAATATAACATGCTGTGTTAATTACTTCAGCCCAAAAATATTTTGGGAGATTGCTTTCACACAATATGGTTCTTGCCATTTCTTCAAGAATCCTGTTCTTTCTCTCAACTACTCCATTTTGTTGAGGGGTTCTTGGTGCAGAAAAATTATGGTTGATTTCTTTTTCATTACAAAAACTTTTAAAATTCTGATTTTCAAATTCTTTTCCATGATCACTATGAATAGATAAAATTTGAAGACCTTTTTCATTTGTAGTATTTCTGAAAAACTTTAAAAATTCAGAAAAAGCTTCATCTTTACTTGCTAAAAATAAAACTCATGTAAAATGAGAAAAATCATCAATAATTACAAAACTATAGCGTTTTCCACCTAGACTTGTGGTTCTAGTAGATCTAAAGAAGTACACGTGCAAAAGCTCCAAGGGCCTAAAAGTTGAAATCACATTTTTGAATTTGAATGAAACTCTAGTTTGTTTTTCAAATTGGCAAGCATCACAAATTTTATCATTTTCAAAATTTAATTTTGGCAAACCATTTACTAAATCTTTTTTGATTAGTTTAGAAAGCAAATTCATGCTAACATGCGCAAGTCTACGATGCCATAACCAGCTAGATTCATTAAACTTAGAATTTATGACAATTAGACATTCCATATTTTGGACATTTAGCTCATTTAAATCTATAATATAAACATTTCCATGCCTATAACCAATAAATTTCATGCTATCATCAGCAGGATTTGTAACCATACAAATAGATGATTCAAAAATAACTTTAAAACCTTTATCACATAATTGACTAATGCTTAACAAATTATGTTTCAAACCATCAACTAGAAGAATATTATCTATAAAGATATGGGAAGTGATACCAATTTTACCAATACCAATGATCTTTCCTTGAGCATTGTCTCCAAAAGTGACCACTCCTTCATCCTTAGCTTCTAAAGTGATGAATTGAGATTCATCACCCATCATGTGTCTTGAGCACCCGCTATCCAAGTACCATTTTCTTTTTGCATTTCAGGTCACAAGACACACCTGCACCAACAAGTTTAAGTCATGTTTTTAGGTACCCAAGCTTTCTTGGATCCTTTGGGGTTAGCATGAATGGTTTCTTTAGGAACCCAAATCTTCTTAATGTTCTTGTTGATGTGTGAGTTACATGCAAAGGCCTTATGTCCAGGTTTACTACATTTGAAACAAGTAATTTTAGGTAGATCATTTGGGGGAACAAATATATTTTTCAAAAACTTTTGTTTCATTAAGGGATTATAGCCTAATCCAGCTTTATTGAAAACAACCCTTTGATTTTCAAGAATCATTTGTAGTTTTGTAGAGCTCAAGGTAAATTTATCAACAATAGGCTTAAATTTGTTCACTTCATTTTTCAAATTCAGATTTTTCTGGGTTAAAATAGAATTTTCATTTGAAAGCTATTCTTTTTCAAAAACTAAACTTTGGACTTGATTTTTCAAATCTTTGTTTTTGGTGCCCAACTTTTTGAATTCAGTAAGTAAATCATGAAATGCATCTTGCAATTCATCAAATATAAATTCAGTTTGAGAGTTAGAAATTACCTCTTCTTCACAGACCATGAGACACAAGTTGGCTGTTTCTTGTTCTTATCATCTGAACTTGTATCATTGGTGTCACTTCAAGTTGCCATCATAGCCTTCTTTTTAACCTTCTTGGGACCTTTCTTAAGTTGTAGATAGTCAGCCTTAAAGTGTCCTGATTTCTTACATTCATAGCAAATAGGAGGCTGCTCTTTTTCTTTTTCCTTGCTGAATTCTCGTTTTACAAAAGGCCTTCTCTTTATTCCATATTTCTTCTTCCTCATGAATCTTCTAAATTTTCTTGTGATGAGAGCTAGCTCATCATCTCCATCACCTTCTTCCGAAGATTCATCACATTCCTCTTTTCGGTCTGAACATTTTAGAGCCATGGTCCTCCTCTTTTTGGTCTCTTCCTCATCTTGATGTTGTTTAACTTGAATTTCATGGGTCATCAGTGATCCCATGAACTCTTCTAGAGGAAGATTGTTGAGGTCTTTTGCCTTCTGAATTGCAGTCATCTTGGCTTCCCATGACCTAGGCAAAGATCTCAAAATTTTTCTCACTAGATCACTGTTAGTATAAGATTTGCCAAGGCTTTTAAGACCGTTCACAATATCAGTAAATCTAGTAAACATATCAGTAATGAATTTAGTTGGTTCCATTTTAAACATTTCATATTTATGCACAAGTATATTGATTTTGGATTCCTTCACTTGATTTGTGCCTTCATGGGTGACTTCAAGTCTATCACAAATCTCTTTAGCAGAAATACAAGTAGATATTCTATTAAACTCATTTGCATCAAGAGAACAATATAAAACATTCATGGCCTTAGCATTGAGCTGTGCCATTTTCTTATCATGCTCATCCCAATCCGCTTCCGGTTTGGGAACATCAATATCATTTGTTTTAAGAATGGGTGTGTGAGGGCTATTAACTATGATACTCTAAAGATCATAGTCAAGTGCTTGAATAAAAATTTTCATCCTAGCCTTCCAATATGTGTAATTTGTGCCATTGAATAAAGGGGGTCTGTTTGTGGACTGACCTTCAGTCAACTAGGTACTTACTTGGGCTGCCATGGATCTTTAGCTCTTTGTCGGTTAAGACAAATAGGAACAAGAGCACTAGCTTTGATACCACTTGTTGCCCAGCTAAGCAACCAAAGAGGGGGGATGAATTGGGTTCTTTGAAAATTTTTAACAAGTATGTGCAATTTTGCAAAACAAAAAATTCTATGTGAGTGTGAAGTGTTGAAAGCAAGAACAAGTAGCAACAATAAGAGACAAACACATAAACACAGCAATTTATAGTGGTTCGGCGCTACTCCTTGCACCTACGTCGACTCCCCAAGAATCTCTTGGGAATTTTCTCTACTAATCGTTCTTCAAACGATTACAATCCTAGCTAACCCAGCTAGCTTTTTATTTCACAGGCACAAGGGAGACTTTCCTTAGCTTTCTCAGCTAACTTCTTGTTTCCGAGCACAAGGGAGCCTTACAAAACACCAATTATGGGTTTGACACACCCTACACAAGTTTCAACCAAGTTGAAACTCAAACAAACTCACAATGAAAAGAGTATTAGAAATTACAGCTCCTTAATGAGCAAATGTAACAATTAAAAGCACTTTACACTTTTTGAAGACCTTCCCCTTTGAATGAGCTTCTTCTCTTTAAATGTTGGAGTTATGAGCACTTGAAGGAATCTCTTGGGTAGTTGGAAGGAGCCTTGAATAAGCCTTGAAGGAGTTTTGAACTTAGCAGCAAACTTTCATTTCAAAAACTGGAAGGCTGAAACTTTCTTGATTTTTCCCTTTGTTTTCCTCTTTATTTCTCACTTGTAATCCCTCAAAAATGCTCCCAATCACTTGCTAATCAATCCCATTTACGAGTATTTATAGTTTACTATGGAATTGGAATGTTAAATTAGCCATTTGTGATCATTGAAGATGCAGAACTAGCCGTTACAGCATTTCTGGGCAAGTTAGTCGACTCTAGAGTCGACTACTTTTGTTAAGACTTCTGTTCTGACTACAGTAGCCGACTCCAGAGTCGGCTAACTTCAGGAAGCTTGCTGTCTTGGCCACAGTAGCCAACTTCAGAGTCGGCTAACTTCTGGAAGTTCACTGTTTCGCCATAATAGCTGGCTGATTAGTCGGCTAACTTGGTAAAACTTGCTGTTAACTCTCTTACGACACATTTTTGACGTGATATCTTCCAAGGTAGTTGGCCAAATGCTTCAATCTTTCATTCTAAGTGCTGGTATCTGCTGTAGGAGTTGACTAAATCCTTCAAAACTTGAAAACACATTCTATAAATAAGAAAACTCATTGAAATGAAGAAGATAATTGTTCCAGCTCTCATAATTTGAACTTTCTTCATTTGCAAACCTTCCAAACATCTGAAAATCACTGAATTGAAGCTTGAATCATTTTAGCTCTCATAGTTTTGAACTTTCTCATTTGAAAACCTCTCAAAACATCTGAAAATCACTGACTTGAGGCTTGAATCATTCTAGCTCTCATAGTTTTGAACTTTTTCATTTGAAAACCTTCCAAAACATCTGAAAATCACTGAATTGAGGCTTAAATCATTCTAGCTCTCATAGTTTTGAACTTTCTCCATTTGAAAACCTATCAACCATCTGAATTTCACTGAATTGAAGCTTGAATCATTCTTAGTTGATCTTGATCTTCTATAAAAATTCTTCTTTTGAATCATAAACCCATTTAGGTGCTTAAAATTATTTTTAATCATCTTGATGATTCATGTATGTCTGCATTTCAACATGATTCTCCATAAAATTCATTAGTAACTTACTTAATTATTTTGTGATCATCAAAATCAATATGAGATCAACAAAAAAAAGAAAAAAAGAAGATACAGAAATCCATTTTAAGCTACAACATATTCCCACCATATTTTCCTGCCCGAGTCCAGTGAGGCTTTGCTTGCACTGTGGATGTCTTATTTGTTTTTTGCACGCGTGTTTCTTTCCCTTCAGAAAAGAAAAAGGGGATTTTTGGTTTACTCTTCTCAGCAAACTTTTCTTTAAGAAAATCTGTTCGTAATTGTTCAGTTTTCTGAGGCATGCTGTGTCATTTCAACTTTACGATAGACTTGACATGGAAAACAAACACGATCTTGGATCCTTCTTGGCATCCAATCTCAGTGTTTTATGTTAATTGTGGCATCTGATTGGCCATTTATCATTGTAGGAGCTGCCGCTGGTGCTTTATTTATTGGAATTACCTCCATAGCTTAGCGCGAGTGAAAGAGGAGACAACGAGAGGCTAGGAGACTAAAGGACGGAGGAACATTACTCATTATTTTTGAGAAATGAAACATTATTCACTACGAGCATTAAAGTTAGGCCAAAATATAAACATAAAGCTCGCATATATTATAAACATAGAAGCTGATCATGCTTAATCATTCTCAAGAATCCATAGTAGAATAACTCGAATTTGGAGCAAGTATGCATAAATAATATGTAAATGATCATCCCAGATAGAGCTGGTTCCAGGAAAAAACCAAAAAAAGGATTTCTGATGGCCAAACTAATAATGAGGGAAAATCTTTAGAATGTTTTTGTCCACGTATAACATATATAATTTACATAAGAGCATCTCAGCAATATGATTCAGCAAAAATAGACACTTATTAAAAGAAAATGAAGATCTTATGTCCGCCAATCGCAGGTGATTTCTTTAGTACTGAGAATTGCATCTCTCCTTTTTGGCATTATTTCTCCCAAGAATAGAGAAATTGAAAATTTGACAGATTCTGGAGTTACGCAAGGCTTTCAAGCGTAGTGGGCAAGTACCTTCGCACTGCATATAAGGGGTAGCCAATCAGCTTGCCATGCTGCAATATACAGCCTCAAATGCCTGCAGAGAGAGAGAATAAGGCAATTTAGTGACACTAAAACATTCATGCAGATTCTAAGAAATTTGACAATCTTTCAGATGCATGCTGCTTATAAGAAATATACTATCTAAGAAAGAAATAGAAATGCTAAAAGCTCATTGTTGCTGATTTTGAATATTAGGAAACAGCATGCTATTCAAGTTGAAATTTTGTTTAAGAGAAAAAAAAACTGCACAAGATTTACAGTGAGCATTGAGACTGCAAGGAGTAAAGAGTGTAGATATGCAGAATAAAGTGCAAATTAGCAAACAAAAAATAGCAGATTCAAAGAAAAAAAACACATATGGCATGCCTCAATCAACTAAGGGGCAATATTCTTGGAGTTTGAAAACAACAAGTTTTAGAGTGGGTATTGAGAATGCATGGGGCAAAAGATGTAGATTTTGCAGGTTCTTCCAGTACACAATAAAGAGTTAACTAGCAAAATAGACAACAGCAGGTTCTAAGAAAAAATATCTATAATATGCATCAATCTCAACTAAGAGGAAATATTCTTGGAATTTGAAAACAAGCAGGATCCTAAGATTATTAATGAAACAAATAAGCATGGAGTTTGGACAATGACATATAAGAGTGGATGTACAACGAACAATAAGTGGCGAAAGCAAAATGAAGAGCAAGGGGGAAGATGACGAACCGACAAAGGTAGTTTCCATTCTGTCACCTCAGCCATAGCCCATATGTGCAAGTTGCTAATCCTAACTGTCACTTAGGTTGAGTAGCAATAGATCTTCTGCTGCTCTCTTCTCTGTTTGTTTCCTGTTCAGTGTCTATAATCGTTTATATTGATGGGCAGGTTTCTTTTGGAGCGATTACAGCATCTGAGATTTGAACAGTCTTGTTCCAGTCCTCTTCTCTCTCCCTCTCATCACCTTGCCAGCTTTGGGGGAGAAGCCTTCGATCATTGGTTCCTGAAGTGTTGGAAGCTGTCACAGAACATTTATTGACATTGCCAAGTTAAAGCAATGAGATGGTGTGAGAACCTGGAATGGGGTGAGGCCTCCGAGCAGATCTGATGAAAGACATTGATGCATTGCTTCCTGATATCTCCAGATGCTGAAGAGGCAGCAAAGAAGGGGGGGAGGCTGCTGCTCACTCCCTCTCCCCTCTAGACACCCCAGATTGGTCCTGCATGATACCTCAAGCTAACTCGTCAATTTCTCAAAATAAGTAATGAACAAATGAATATAACCCCTTCAAACAATTCTTCATTCATCTCTAAATTCTGCCTTTTGTGTTTTTGACTGCACTTGAGAGCAGATGTTTGATTTATTCTAATTTTCTATTCTCACATAGCATTCCAATTCAATTAGATATGACTGCTGGAGTCCAAATTTGCATCTGTTGAAGAAGCTCCAGCAGAATCTATTGTCCCCTGCAACGTCTTAGATTCAGGGAAGTGGTTGGCATCTCATGAGAAGACACAAGCCATATAAAATTAACATAGGACGAGCATATGACTCATTAAAAAATGTAGACCAAGAAAAGAAGCCAAATGTTCAAGGCAGAGGACATAATTTTAAAGAGCTGCAGACCGAGTTTAAGGCAAGTAATAAATATAATCCAAATGACATGTAATAAATACACACAGAAACAAAAGGAGCGCTATGCTATTCATGAAACTATACACCAATAATAGTAAAAGACCAAGCAATTTATGGAATCACATTGGTTTTTGGAATACAACCCAAAGGAACAGCAGGAATTCTAGTTTGAGAAAATAATACATGAAGTTGACTAGGAAAAAACAAGAGGACATTAAAAAAAAATAAAAAATCTTAGATGGCATTCTGACAATATAATACTAGAGGTGTATTTAGACATAACTTGACGGTACTTTAACAAGAAAAAGTAGAAGACATGGTTCGTGATAATAAAATTAGCGGCATAACACTGAAGAACACACATATAGAGACCAAAGCAAACAGGGATATCTTTTGTTTATGAGTTGAAAGCAAGCACTCCGGTGCCAATTTTTAACTCCTTCCTTTATGGCATCACCTCTCCAAAGGTAGGTTCTGAAGCTTTGTTAGACTTTCATGGCGTACTGGCACGGCATGATGGCCAAGCTCGTCGAGGGTGATCGTTCAGGTAATTGAAATGATAGCTGAGCTTTTCAAACCAAAGCACAGTCCAGAAAGTCCTGTCCATGGACGAAAAGGACTAAACCAAATTAGATAATTCATAATTTAGTAAAGTTAAGTAAATCTTTCTAATCACTCACAATGGTGGATTGTATGAAAATAAGCAAGCACCCAACAGGTACATATTTGGATGAATCTAACAATTTTTTTAGCAACAAGCCAACAACCACATTGGAACTTAAGGATTTGCATTTTAAATTAAATTTGCAAATAGAAATTAGAAAAATATAGGATACCTTTCTCTTGCCACTAGATGGAGCTGGTGGCACGTCAGCTGTGACCCGTGCAGCGTGCAAACCCAAATCGATCGAGAAATTTCGTAGCAAAGGTGCATCTTTCATTGCTTTCTTCTCCATCTACTACTTGTGGCCAGATGTTGATGTTCGGGATATGAGCAATCTTGTGCCAGTCCTCTCCTGTCTCCCTCTTGCAACGCTTTGTTAATTGGGGGCAATTGTTGATAGATAAGTATTGGAGTGCAGTGAGTTGTCGCAAGCCATCTGGCAGCATTGCTAGGTTGGGACAGCTCCGAATATCTAGTCGGTGCAGTGAGGTGATGCCTCCTATACACTCTGGCAAAGCAGTCAACTGGTTGACTTCTTCTATCATAAGACATCGGAGAGCAGTGAAGAAGGGAATGGGCTGCGGCTGCTTCCTTTCTTCCCAGTCTAAACTAAGATTTTTGTAATTGCATAAGGAAAGGGTATGGAGGGAAGGCAGGTACATAATACCCTTTGGCAAACAGGTTAGCTCATCACGAGGCCAAATTCGTAGCTCCTCAAGGCCGGCGGGACATTGCAGCCCATCCCACCACTCAGACGACGATGATGACGAGACTCCATATATGTCAATACTCAACTTTTTAAGTTTGGACAACCTTGCAAGGCTCCCTACTGATAACAGCATCTCATTGCTGTCTGTTATTGAAAGATTCTCTACAGAGCTTAGGGTACATAGCTGCACCGTCAATTTGGGGCATTATCTTATCAGCAACTTTTTAAGTTTGGACAACCCTGCAAGGCTTCCTACTGATAAGAGCATCTCATTATTATATTCTATTGTAAGTTCTTCCACGGAGCATGGGATACATGGCTGCACCATCAATTTGGGGCATTTTGCTATTCTTAACTGGGTAAGGCAAGGAAAGATTGCCATTTTTCTTTCTATTGTTATTGGTTCTGCATTCCATTCTTTCAAATTGTGCATTTCATATAAAAACAACTCCTCCAGTGATAATAATGCGCCACCACCATCATCCCCATAAAACTCATCTCTGATTCTCCTCAAAGCATACATGCTGCTTACACTGAGATGCTTTAATGAAGGCAATTGACCAAGTGCTGAAAGGCAGTCGCACCTCTCAACCTTTGATAAAAAGGGCTTGACCAGATTTGGAATTGCTATCTATTTAATTAATCTGATGTTTTCTATTAAAATTTTTTCTGCAAAGCATGGTTGCACTGTCAATTTAGGGCATGATGTTATACTTAACTGGATAAGACGGGGAAAGGTTGTCATCTTTCTTCTTGCCAATATTAATTCTGCATCCCATTCTTCCAAATTGGGCATGTTCCATAAGTCCAACTTCTCTAGCAATGGAAATGCACTGCCACTATCATCCCCGTAAAACTCCTGTTCAATTCTCCTAATGTCATGCATTCTATCTATGGTGAGTTCCTTTAATGAAGGCAATCGACCGAGTGGTAGAAGGCAACTACACCTCTCGAGGCCAATCAAATAGAGCTGAACCAATTTTGATAATGAAGATGACATCCAAGTAGGTAATATGCTGCCCATGTAATCATATATCCTCAACTCCTTTAGATTATGATGAGGTTGGAGCCTCTCAAGCACCTCTTCTGCCACATTAGTGGATGATGGTTCTTGTGCCCCATTTGAGCCAAGTTTCCATTGCTCTCAAGCACCTCTTCTGCCACATTAGTAGATGATGGTTCTTGTGCCCCATTTGAGCCAAGTTTCCATTGAAGGTTCAGGTGATCCAATCTCGTCTTTGCCTTTAAGTTTGCTTGCATGGCTTCGTTTGGATCCTTCACATGCTGTAGACCTCTAATGTCCAAGTGACCTTGAATAGAGTTTAGATGTTGGAGCTCTGTGATGATATGCCCATTCTCCTGAGCAATAATAAACATCCCTAATGTCTGAAGGTTACTCAATCGACCCAGTCCACGAGGCATGCAAGACAAACCCTCACAACAGTATATATTCAAGTGTCTGAGGTTGATTAGGTTGGTCATATCTTCAGGCAGTTCTTGTAGTGTGAAACAATAATTGAAATTCAATGTTTGGAAATTGTAAAGTTTAGATATGCCTTCAGGTAGCTCTCATAGTCTACTACAATATGTTAGATTCAATGTCTGCAAATTGTAAAGTCTTGTGATCGACGTAGGTAATGTTGTGATGCTAGTACCTGATAGGTTAAGGAGCTGTAGATGCTTTAATCTGCTAATTTTATCAAACAACTTGATTCTACTCGAAGTTAAATACAATGCACGTAACTGAGTGAGATTTTTTGTTACATTGAACATAAATTCATGCATATCAAACTCTACGGGATCGAACATAACAAGTGATCTCAATTTTTTAGCTTTGTAAATAGTCTTTAAAGGGGTTGATGATACATCACGATCTACAATTGATAAATATCGGCATCCAGATGGAATATTTTCCTTGCCCTTCTCTATGAACCAAGATTCATCCTTTGTAAGTGAACATGCAAGATCATGAACTAAATCATGCATCTTGCATGTGTCCATGTTATTATCCAAATCCATTTGAGCATCTTGAAAAAATGACCTCTGCAACAAATTATTGAAGTATTGCTTACCAATATTCTCTGCATGTAAAGAAGTATCTGATGTATCAATGAGTCCTTCAGCCATCCATAATTGAATCAAACTCTTTATTGTAAACATATAATCTTTTGGGAACATGGAACAATAAGTGAAACACTGTTTCAAGTGAGAAGGTAAATGATCGTAACTCAGCTTTAGCATAGGCAGAATTCCAAACTCGTCCATGGGTAACTTCCAAATCTCATCATTTTTGATAGATAGCCATTCGACTTCCTCTCTTTTAAACCTCATTAAACTTCCAAGAGCCTTTACTGCCAGAGGCACACCTTTACACTTTTTAACGATCTCCTTTCCAATTTCAACCAATCTTAGGTTCTCTTCTTCTGTCTCATTCCCAAATGCTCTTTGCTTGAATAGAGTCCAGCAATCATCCTCATCCAAACCTTGCAATTTTTTTGGAGCCACAGTTCCCATAATCTCGGCAACTCTGTCACTTCGTGTTGTCGTGATTATTTTACATATTTTGCCAACCCTTAATAAAGTTCTTAGCTTTTCCCACTCTGCATCACTCTCATTCCAAACGTCGTCTAGCACCAGCAAGAATACTTTCCCACTCAATTCTGTTACAAGTTGATGTCCCATAGATTGCAATTCTGAGAATTCACACTTTTTGTTCGTGACATTTTCAATAATTGCCCTCATAATTCAATGAATATTAAAAGTTTCAGAGACACAAACCCAAACTTTATGATCAAATCTTCCATTCAATCTTTCATCATTATATGCATACTGAGCAAGGGTAGTTTTTCCAACTCCGCCCAACCCGACTATTGGAAGAACCGAGACATCCTCCTCGTTATTTGTGCTGACTAAGAAATTTATGACTTCCTCTCTATCACCATCTCGTCCATAAACTTCAGATATATTCACGAATGAAAAGGTCTCTCGATCTACAACCCCTTCTGAGGCGGATCCCTCAGCCAAATGGAATTTCAACCTCTCGTCTCTAATGTCTTTTATCTTGCGGGCCATCTTATATCGAAACGCAATTGGATTGTTTGAGGAATAGAAGTCACGCACCTTTCCAGCGATGCGATCATGTCTCTCCATCCTTCGCCGCAGTGCTTCGGTCTCGAACTCTTCGACCACATCTTCCGCATCGAGAGCCGCATCTCTGAGCTTCCTCAGCCAACCTCGCAGTGCTTCGTCAGTGATGGATCTTCTTTCGGCATCATGAAGCACGTTCTGGATTGTGGATAGCTTGCTTTGCAGCTTCCGGATGTCGGTGCGAACAATCCTCACCAGTCCCAGTTCCTTCCATAACTCAGAGGCCAACTTCTTGATCACCAGTCCCACAACAGGACTGGCAGCTCCTACTGCTAAGTGTGCCATGATTTCAGAGGAGAGGATGGTTTGAGCAAGGGAACGAAGGCCAGAAGCTTTGATCTTTCCCCCCACCCTACTGAGAGGCCTTTGCTTGAGATGAGTGGGGACTTGGAGGGGCTGAATCCTCCAACACGAATAATTGAGGGTGGTGGAGGAGGAGTCTTGTCACACCCTGAATCCACCATCTGATTCGGCCACGTGACACGGCCTCATGAACCCTACGGCAAGCTCCAAGACCTTGCAAGGCCTGTTACAAGCAATCCATATTATATTTCATAAAAGTTTTATTATTGAAAGAAAAATAATAATTATCATAATTTAAAATCTAAACAAACATCCACTAGATTCATTATTTATTTTTTCTACAAATTTTAAAAATTTATTTAACATAAAATTTATATCTATCTAACTAATAGCAATAGCTGCAACGTCACTCGATCCTGTCCCATCGGATTAATCACCTCAGATATGTAAAAAAAATTCAACGGGTATAATGAGCTAAATAGCCCAGTAAAAATGCCCTAATAAAATTTACCTTCTTACATAACAATTTAATATACAATCTTTATGATATAAATACACATATAAATTTATATGATTATGTAAAACTAAACTACCAAACCGATAAATGTAGATGCCATCATGCAATCATGTAACACACATCCAATTATTTCAGACTCAACCAATCATACTTTGGATCCAATCCTACATGGTCTTCAGCTCTAAGCTACCATAACCACATTTTTGACCCATGACGGGACACCCACAATGTCACACTCCAGCCTATGACGGGCAACTATCATATTTCTAGCCTATGGTGGGGCTCACAATGTCACACTCCAGCCTGTGACGGGCAACACTACCATATTTTCGGCATGTGGTGGGGCTCTCACCGCGCTACCAGGGTAGCTATCAACCCTCATGCACTTATGCATCGCAACCAACATATGGCACACATATCAATGCATCTCAACTTCTATCATGACTAACAATATATCGATGCAATCAAATAAAAATCATGCTTCTCCAATTTGTTAATGATCAATTCATAATCACGTAACATGATTATCCCAAAATAATCAACTAAATTGTAGCTTGTACAATTTCAAAATAATCAAATTTCATAAATCATAATTAGGCAAAAAAAATTATCATTCAAAACCAAACATAAGGAGATAGCACGAAATTTACAATTCACTCAAATGTAAATCATGAAAACTAGCAATTAAATCAAATCAGCTTATTGTATGAATTTCAAGCCATTATTATTTATAAAATAATGGTAAAAATTATGTAGAAAAATTCTTACTTAATGATCCGGCTAACAACCCCTCACTAACGACTCGAATTTGGCTTAGCCCTATCATGTCGGTCGTCTCCTTCAACTGATACAATTCACATACATTTTATTTAATCAATAAAAATAAAATAAAATTTAATTCTCCTTTTCAGAACCTATTATTGGGTCTGCGTCGCAGTCGCAGTCCCGGCACTCACCCTCCTCCTTTCCCTTTTTTTTTTTTTATTTCCTTTTTTTTTCTTCCTTTTCTTTTCTTTTATTTCTTTTTTTTTTCTTTCTTTTCTTTTATTTTTTTTCTTTCCTCTGCCCTTCCTTTTCTTTTTCCCAAGCTTTTCCCGCGCTCTTCTCCTTCTCTCCACCCATACCATCGGAACACCATGGCCGCCGGCTATGGGTTCCTTACCTCCTCCGGTGATGGCGGCAATCAGACCCGCGACTGGCAACAGCCGACATCGTCGGCTTTTCCTCTCTCTCTTTCTTTCTTTTTTTTTTTTTTTCCTCTCGCCGTGATCCCCTCATTGCGACCACCACCGGCGCTCTCTCTCTTTCTTCTGTCGATGACTCGCCGAGGACTTACCTCTCCTTCTCAGCGTCTGACGATACCTCGACGGTGATGCTCCTCGGTAGAATGGCAGAGGAATAGGGTTCCTCTTTTCCTCCCCTTTCGCCTCTCTCTCTCTCATCTCCTTTTTCTTGGCGATGAAAGGGTTTTACCCCTTGAGGAGGGCGGCCCAGTAAAATCCTAGGCTATCCCCTTCCGTTTCATCGAAGAACTTACGTAGGGAAGAAGGGATTCCTCCGCTGATTCCATGCGCAATCGTACGCGTGGATGGGATCGACCGGTCCAATTCGACGGGCCTTACAAGTCTACCTTATGACTCCTCGTGATGTGACCAAAGTGGAGGAATCTGCTACAGGGCACCACAGCGCGATGGCGGGGAGATGGCCGTTTGATGAGTCTTGCTCCGATTTGCCTTCCACGTAGATCCAAATTTGATTTTCTTGGTGTGGGTGACCTGGCGTCCCTTGATTTGCCCGTTAACACGTACGAATTCAGTAACTTATAATATTTAAAAGACCGACGACGGCTCGAAATTCGGTTCATTCGCTCATTCATTTTGGAAGTCGGTGTCACATGACTAAGACACATCACATCTACCGTGGAGCTGGAAAGCAAAATAAATAATGGACAGGGTGCTGAAGGTAAACGAGCAAACAATAGCATTCCAAGAAAGATAATACCAGGCAGTTGCTTAGAGATGAAGCACTTGGAGTTTAAAAATGAGCATGCCAAGCAATACTTAATACTTTATTTTTTGGATGTAAAGTCAAAACGAAGCTGTGGTAAAACTTTCAAGTTTGTGCAACGATTTAAAGCGGTAAGGAGACACAGAAAAAATGCTGACGTAACGTTAATAAATCCTTCAAGGAGAAGAATCAGAGTAGAAGTGAAGAATAACTTTTTATTTCAGATGTATACATACCAATAACAAATAACTTTTTATTAAATATTTTATTTTAATAATTATCCTTAAAAATATAATAATATTTTATATGCTATATTTTATAATTTTTCACACTAATTATATAAAGTAGTAAATCAATAAAAAAGAAAAAATAATCAAAGGTAGAAGGGTCATTTTGCAAAATTAATTAGGGATTAAAGTTGTAAATCTAATTTATATTTGGTTTAGCAAGGTTACAGGAGCATTGACCAAAAGTCATATTTCAATTATCTTGACTCATAACTAAGAGTATTTACCAAGTTAATTGGGATAAAGTAGGGATATACCTTCTTATCTCGTTTTTAAATGGGGGCTAAATAAGTAATATTATTTTTTACGATGAGCGATGAATAATTTAATGCTAATGGACTCATCAGTTCGTTTGCCAACAAACCAATAGCTTCCATTAACATGTTGTATGACATAATAAACAACGGCAATTGATGAGAAGACTCGTTTAAATGAAATAACTTGTGATTTGAAAACGATGCCTATGACATCAAATCCATTTAACCCATGGCTGCAACCACACTTGTCCTTAACTTAAGTCAAGTAAGTCAACTGAAATTATTGGAACCTTGTTGTCATGAATTAAATAACATTTCTAATCAAAAGCATGGCTCTACCGTAATTTCAAGGCTATGTTGGTAGCTTACCAAATGAGATTTGATCCAATCAAGAAGAAAAAAAAAAAAAAAAATTACCTCTATTGTTATTGATGTTCTAGTGGATGGTAAATGGAGTCTATACTTCTTATTTTTGGTCTTTTTATTTCCTCTCTATTGAAATTCTAATGCCAGTGCGAACACTCCTCAACATTTTAGCTACAGCTCCTTTGTTAATGTGGGGCCCAACCCCTTCATGAGCCCATCCACAACAGGACGGTAAGGTGCTAGTGCTAATTCTACCATGATTTCAGAGGATGGTTTGAGCAAGGAAGTGAAGACCAAAAGCTTTGATCTTCCCCCCACCCTACTGAGAGGCCTTGCTTAGGATGAATGGGGACTTAGCGGCGGTTAGATTGTCCAAACAATTGGCCAATTGAGAGGAATGAATATTATTCGTAGGACTTAGTGTTTTACCGGACTAAGAACTTTTCAAAACCATATGCGACAAGAGGGAGCCGAATGGAGAAACTGACACCTAATCCACTGTTAAGGGTAGGAAAGTAGCAGGGACATGGTATGAATGATGATGGTGCAGTGCTCTGTGAAGCCTGCAGCTCGTTTGATGGTTATGGAGTTGCCCAAAGACTTGGAGCCACACACCAATGTGACAGATGGAAGGAATAAATATTGCTTGTATAGCCAATGATGAAGGGTTTGTATACTATTTAGATTACATTTTAAACATCTCTCAAGTATTTCTTTTCTTTTCTTTCTTTCTTTCTTTCTTCTTCTTCTTCTTCTTTTTTTTTTTCTTTTTTCTTCTTTTTTTTTTTTTTTTTTTTTTTTTTTTTTTTTTTTTTTTTTTTTTTTTGACACAAAGACCTCTTAGATACTTCAACGAGATTTTTCGTTAATGTGGCTGTTATACCTTGACACGTCGTTGTCATCCGGCCTGTATACAGACAAAATGCCATATATCCTATAAAGTTTGAACCTACAAGATGTATAAAATTTATCTAAATTTTATTATTTGCATAATACATCTCCAATGTATAAAATTAATAATAATAAATATTTAAAAATTGTTTAAAGTTGCAATTAAATAATATATTTCATCTCATTTATTTGAAATGTTGTAAATTAACCACATGTTGATACCAAGTTGCATTTGCAATGTAAATGAGGATCTAAAAATATGTAAGCCAACATGCAATTGTTATTTACAGATCAACCTGCAGAGAATTGATCCATAGTTTTAAATATTGAAATAGTCAAATTTAACATTATAATATAATTATAATAATATAATATTATATCATATCATATTTAATCTGATTTGGATTGGATTGCATTTATATAAAAAGGAAAGATCATCTTTTTTTTTTTTTTTTTTTTAACTAGGAGAGGAAATCAAATAAAAAGAATAGTCCTCTATACTATAGTAGAGAATTTAGACCTTCTCATCTTTTAGCTAAAAAAAAATTATATTAAAATAAAGATGATCTTACTAACATAAAATAAGGATATATGTTATGATTCAAAGGATAAAATCATCGATAGTAAAAGAAAAGAGCACAAATTTGATTTTTTACCCCTAATATATATCATAATTTATAGATTTAAAAAAATTAATGAAATGAAGAGGATTTGCATCAAAAGAAGAGATCTACAACGTACTTTCTTTCATTAATTTTTTATTTTTAATTTTTTTAAAAAGATATGAGCTGCGTGGATTTGGAGGAATATTTTTTCTTTTTGATTGAGTTAATAAGTAATTATAAATTAAGAAGATTTGAAAACCTGCTACCTGGATCTGTTTCAAGTGTAAAAACCTCCAACATCTTGCTTAAAAAGACTCCATACCTATAAGCATTCGTGATGCTTGGCGGATTGGGAAGATGATGCTACGTCTTTCGATGTACATGAAAGACAAATACAATATGCAAAAACGTACAACCGATGTCTCATAATACATGAATGAAAAATGGTACCAGTGTTTTGTCCTTTCTAACATCACTAGCTAGCCTATTTATGATGCTTTTCTGGATTTTGATACAGCGAAGGGATTCCCAAGACTGATGTTTTCTCCTTGCAACCTTTTATCAATACCCCCTTTGGATTCGCTTATTGGAATGCCTCTAGATGGTTGCTTACTAGATTAGCTATGCGAGATCTGCTGATCAACAGCTAAAAACAATAGCTATCCTAAATAAATCATTAATTTAATTTTATATATTAGCTAAAAGATTATAAGACTTCAAACACTTATTCTGCTGAGAGTGTAAAACAAAGAAAACCTTTACTATTCATTTGTGTATAAATCTTTGCCGTCCACATTCTAGATTCCACCTGGAAATAAACTTCATTTAGTTTACTTACAAATAAGAGTGCTATGTTTGTTTGCTTCGATCATGCTTTTTTATCTATATAATAGATGTATGATTGCATCTATGTACATAATGGAGGTATATGTGATTTTATAATTGAGGCTTTCGTGCAAAATGTTTTAAGTTACTTTAAATTATTAGGACTCGTATGATGTAGTATATTTATGTAAGGTATGAATCAATCACTCATGTGGTCTTCTCTCTTTTTACCACCAAGGGCAATAATCATGTATTGTCCTAGAAACTCTCGATGTTTTGTTAGGGGAGAAAGTTGGTGGCTTTAGAATTTTTCTTAGTATTTTTTTTCTTGTTGGAGTTGCAAGAGCTATAAATCAAGACACAGCTTTCACATATTACTTCTATTTAACTATTTAAGTACCCTCGTCAAAAAAAAAAAAGCTAGCCAAAAGTGTTAATATTAACTAAAAAGATGCTAGGCATTTAATTTTTACTATTGATAAGTAAGCTTGTAATAATGTAAAGTTTTATTTAAAAGAAAGTTACATAAAAAGTATTATTCTGAATTGGAGCCATATCTCCTCGTTTAATTGTAATGGAGCAGCCTCAAGACTTGGAGCCACACACCAATATGGTAGATGGAACTAATGAAGTTAGACAAAAAAGATTGCTAGCAAATCTAGCAGTGCTATAAAAGATGAAATCAACAATATTAGACATGCCACGCAGTATCGCGCATAGATGCACCGAAGAGCTAGCTTCATTTGATGGCAATAAGACAAATTCTCCAGAATAAGAGCCATAAAAACACATGTGGTAGATGGAATCAATAAAATTTGGCCAAAAGTATGATTGCTAGAGAACAAGGATCTCGCACTTTTTTTTTTTTTTTTTTTTGTGTGACACCTTTAAGGTATTTAGGGCTCAAATAAAGTATTTTTTAAGTTTTTTCTAAAAATCGGGCTTCAATCGTTAACCATTCAAAGCCTCTATTCATCCGGATGCCATCACATGGTATGACAATCCTCCAACCGAGTCAGAGAAGAAGAATTTTATTAGCAAATGCTCGTGGGTGACATTCCCCTCCCCATTTCCGAGTTCTCCTATACTACCAAAAAATTCAAAAGCTCATTTTATCATCCTCTTTATACCTTAAATTTCTCTTTATTTATAACATCATTTCCCCCATACAACAATACTATCGCGGGAGAAAATCAAATATTTACGTGTTCTATTATTGCTAGCAAATCTCAGTAGAATTTGATCCTATAAAACATATAAAATTTATATGAATTTTATAATTAGTAAGATAGTTCTTCCATGTATTTACTAAGAATAGTTCCTGGTATTCAAGTGCTTCTGTAATTGGCCTTGGACAAATGGCATGTAGTTTTTCTACCCCTAGTTTTTTCACAAGTATAATTGACAATAGAGAATGATTAAGTCATGCACTCCAAATGACCACCAATATTTTTCTCGCATAATAAGAGTGCAAAAATTTCGCCTTGCGTATCCTGCTAGCGTGGATACATTTCACCATCTACTTTTGTTCACCCTTAAACTTTAATAGATCCCTATCAACTATGCTCTCAATCATTTCCATCGTAACATGAGTTAATATTCATGTGTAACCTATTCATTTTTTCAAATCCAAATTTTTCAATGTTCTACAAAGAATATGTTTGTTCCTACGGCTTCGCTGTTTTATTATTTTCATACCTTACCGACATGGATGTCTCCAACTTTCCTTAGGTCTCTAATAAGATCTTATCAAAGTCGTCAGATCCGGAACGTTTCCCCACATTTTGGTTAGAAAAAAGGCTGCCATATTTATTAGCTTTTGTGCTCGTAGTTGGAATAAACAGGTTGCTGAAAGCATTGTAATCCATATAAAACAGATTTTGTTTTAGAAGTCAAGGTTGCAAAGTGATTTGCCATTACGACATTGGGGTCTTCCGTGTATTACACCCGCTCGAGGAGAAATGTTCTGCCGATGTTCAATGGGTGCTCAGTATTACACTCTCTTTTTGATGGAAAAGATTATTCTTGTATGTCATGACTATCTTAGTCAGATTTGGAGTGCCGTCATAGGGAGTTTTTTTTGCAAGAGAAACATATAAAGATGGTTTGGATGCAGCAACGCATGAAGGAAAATTCTGGAGGATTGGACTTCATCAAATTGAATGGACTCTAGTAATGATCTTTGTCGATCATTTTAGGCAACTTAGTTCAAATGATTCTATGGGAGCCCAGTCACAAGACAGTCGTCAGTTTCTCTCGCTTCATGGATTTTCCTCCCGAATGTGCGCCCTTTACCAATCTTTATGCCTAATTTGGTTACCGTAGAGATTTACACATAAGGATGAGGCTTTTCTATCGTGATAACAAATTTTGTTAAAAAAATGTCACATCTCATGTATTCTACAATCTAAAATGGAGTCTTTGAATTTTCTATCTTCACCCAACTTATTCTTCACATCTAAGTTTTAGCCTCCTCTTACTCCCACTTTTTTTAGATCTTTATGAAAATTACAGTAATATATAAATGATGAAGCTACATTTTGCATCATTCCCTTCGACATTGGTAGAAAGATGGACAATGATCTGGAAACCCAGCAAGAATCGATACTATAACTAAATGTGATAAGTTGACGTCTTCAATCCCGCTTCAACTAATTTCAAGCATTAATATGATTAGTTTTATATATAGGTGAATATAAGAGCCGGTTCTTTTTGGATTGATTTTAGGGTTTGAAGATCGATTCTTCGATTTTGATTTAAGGATCGGCCGCCTTTTATTTTACACCCAAGAAAAAAAAATGGCTTTCTAGGAATCAAATGTAATTCTAATATTTTAGCAAAGTACTGAAATATGCTTAATAAATTTTAATTTTTATTAAATATAATTAAGAGAAAATTTTAATTAAATATCAAATATATGTTAAATAAAAAAAAAGAAAATTAGGTCGATTTAATTGGGTTTTAGGTTGAGCTTTATAATATGATTGGCAAGTAATCCTAATTCAAATAGTTTTAAGTTCTGAATAGATCCAATCCAACTAATACTTCAGTGGAGAAATAAAAATCCACCTTTTCCCTGCTCGAGTTCAGTGAGGCTTTGCTTGCACTGTGGATATCTTATTTTGAGCTTTTTGCACGTGTGTTTCTTGCCCTTCAGAAAAATACGAGGGATTTTTTGGTTTACTCTTCGCAGCAAACTTTTCGTTAAGAAAAATCCGTTCGGTAGTTGTTCAATTTTCTGAGGAATGTTGTGTCATTTCAACTTTACAATAGACTTGGTACGCGGAGAACAGCATGACCTTGGATCCTTCTTGGACATCCAATCTCAGTGTTTTATTTTAATTGTCCCATCTGGCCACGGTCATTGTTGGAGCTGCTGCTGGTGCTTTTATTTATTGGAATTACCTCTCATGGCTTAGTGCCTCCATAGCTTAGCAAGAGAGAAAGAAGAGACAACGAGAAGCTAGGAGACTAGAGGACTGAGAAACATTATTCATTACTTCTTGAGAAATGGTAAACATTATAGTCACTATGAGCACATACAACTAGGTCAAAATATAAACAGAAAGCTCATACACAATATAAACATATAAGCTGATCATGCCTAATCATTCTCAAGAATCCATAGTAGAATAACTAAAACTTTGGAGGAAGTATGTATTATTACCATGTAAATGATCATCCCAGCTAGAGCTGGTTCCAGGAAAAAAAACAGATTTCTGATGGCCACACCAATAATGAGGGAAAATCTTCAGGATGTTTTTTTGTCCAGGTATAACAAAAATGATTTACATAGGAGCATCTCTCAGCAATATAATTCAGCAAAAATAGACGCTGATTAAAAAAAAAAAAAAATGAAGATTCCCATGGTCCACCACTTGGGAGGTGAGTTCTCCAGTGCTGAGAGTTGCATCTCTCTTTTTTGGCATTATTTCTTCCCAAGAATATAGAAATGGGAAATTTGACAGATTCTGGAGTTATGCAAGGCTTTCAAGTGTGATTGCCAAGTACCTTGGCACTGCATAAGTGTAGTCAATCAGCTTGCCATGCCGCAAAATACAGCCTTCAAAGGCCTGGTGAGAGAGAGAGAGAATAAGACAATTTAGTGACACCAAAACATTCGTACAGATTCTAAGAAATTTGACAATCTTTTCAGAAGGATGCTGCTTATAAGAAATACACCATCAGAGAAAGAAATAGGAAGGGCCATAAGCTCATTGTTGCTGATTTTGAATATTAGGAAAGAGCATGCTAAACAGAATT
>JACVBY030000389.1:65103-188572 GCA_017589505.3 Metroxylon sagu
TTCTTGCGTCAAACACATTTTCTTCAGAAGCTCAGATGCAATAAAAAATCCTTCACTTTTGTTCCTGAGGCAATGGATAAAAAAGAATGAAAAGGCAATGGCGACAAATTTATTTTACTAGTAACTAGCAAAGCCCGTGTGCTGCACAGGAATTTCAGGACAGAGACTAACGAGAAGAGAATATGTAAAAACCAGATCAATTTATATGGCAATAGAGAGAACAGATAAACTTTGCACATAGTACTAATCTGCAACTATGCAACCACATATCAACTATATTACTAAATTTGTATGCAATATGAGCAAACTTATTGGGTCATGAATCAATATACAATTTGTATTAAGTTAAGAAATTATCCATGTATTTGTTAATATTTGCCAAGCAAAACCAATATAATAATAATGGAACAAAGTATTGATGTTTTTTACACAAAGAACAAGTCACAACCAGTGCAGTTATACACCTATCCTAAGCTTTTCTGAAGGAAACTGCCATATTAAGCACAGCCACTTAGCTTTTCATATTTTCTTGAGGGGAGTGAAAGATAAGAAACATTTAAACTACTAATAAACAAACATCAAGTTCAATGTTCCTTTCATAATTTTCCTTCAAAAAAGATAAAGACAAACCTTTCATAATACAAAAAATTGATTGTAGAAATGAACTCTCATGTTATGTGCTATTTATAAATATAATAAGAACAAAATATTATTAGATCAATATTCATTTTTCATATAGCAACATCACTAAGAACCCACGCCAAATCTGAAATAACGTGTGAAATGTTTTGATTTCCATTATGCTGCATGTGTAATTTTAGAGAAAAAACACAATTAGCCACAGCCATTATAATGGTTATCTTGTATAATAACAGCCCAATATACACAAATAATGGGCTTTTTTTAGCATTTGTATTGCTTCCTTGAAACAAATATAGCCTAATTCTTTCTCAAACAATTTATACCAACTAAAAATAATAATTTTTATTAAGCGAACAATGAGTTGGAATATAACATAGATACCTTTTAGAAATTTTACATTACAACACTATTATAACAGCTGTTATATTTATTCACTAACTAAATGTCAACAAAATTGAAATCATATAAGACATGGCAAATAATAGTCATTATACCCATTATAATGACTGGCAGTGATTTTGGTGGGGGCTCATTGTAACAGGCTAACATTATTAAAATCTTGGTCTGCACTAATACATTGTTTTTGAATATTTGCATGTCCTGCAAAGTGAATTTAATAGGAAAACATCCATTATCCTGTCCTTGTCATAGTACCATAATGAAGTCCAAACATAAGCAAGCCAACAATCAGTTGTTATCATAATCAAAGAAGCTTCTAGAATCATTTATATTTCAATCACCATATGATTAACCAAAAACATTTTTCTCACAGAATTTGTTAGACACTTCATGAAGTAAATCTTTACAACATAATTTTTTTTTTTTTATAACATTCTCATTGCAAGTCTATCTAAGGAAAGCAACATAGTAAATGGTTTACAGAAAAATTAAGTCTGATTACTCAACAATAGATTTTTTTCACCTGTCAAACATGAAAGTCTCAAGTTAACCGTAACAACGAAATCACATTCTCAGTCAATCGCCATGTAACAAGGTGCTAGCAACGCCATAGGAAATCCAAACATAGACGTTGATATTCAGGCATAGGATTACATTGAGATTGATGCCTTAATCGATCTTTATGCATTTGCTCTTTCCATTGATCAATAGTTGTCTCGATAATTACAATATTCTATTATAGTGAATTGTCATTGAAATCATAATTGACCAAACATTATTCGCCCCATCCGTTGTGAAGTGTAGTTATTAATTATATATGGAATAATAAATTTTATAACACCGATATAACAAAGTTATAATGAAAAAATAGAAGTGATATTGTCCTAATCACTGTCTACCTATAAAAACTTTATTGTTTCATGTGCTACAAACCATTTTTTGTCAAAAAAATTAATAAACTGAATTTTGAATATATTATTATAACAATAAATAACCCATTCTAGTAAGTACTCTCTATTATTAGCAGGACTGCAAATGGTTTAGGTTGACTCATGACCCAATCCGATTAGACCCAACTAAATCCATTTAGTCAACAATCTCAACACAATCCATTTGTATCAAACCCAATTTAAAACCCTAAATTATATAAAACCCCATTTTATTTGCCCTAATGTATTTTTAATTTATTCAATGAACGTTATTTAAACAAATCGCACTTTATTCATCTCAACAACTCCATCTCTCACCTATTTGCACTTAATTATATTTAAATATTCATTATATATTTAGGAAAAAAAATCTTATTTATAACATTCTAAAGCATATAAATATTTATTTTTTAACATTATAGTTTGCAGACTTGCACCAGTTCGGGCCTGAATTTTGTATTTTCTAACCCAATTCAAACTGACTTGTATAATAATTGGGTTTCATTTGGGTCAACAAAAAACAGACTGGTTCTGATCGGATCAAACATGACCCAAAAACCCAAATTATATAAAACCCCATTTTCATTAAGCCATTGAACCTTATTTAAACTCATCCCTCTTTGATCATCTCAATAAACCCATCTCCTTTTACCTATATTCACTTAATTATATTTAAAGTTCATTGGACTGCTATTTATAATATCTCAAGCATGCAAATATTTGTTTTTAAAATTATAGAATGAAAACTTGTACCAGACCTGAGATCAAGCAAGCCATGGTCCAACATGACCTATTTGCAACCTTAATTATTTGAGATAGATCATGGATCTATGGTAACCAACATTTGAGTTGAATGCTCCCTTATAATACATTGTTAAAGTAATAAAAAAAAAAACACCAAAGAAAGTCTAGGCCTAAAGCGCTACTCTGGCATTAGATCTTCAGTTTGCAATCATATTAATAGATGTTTTGGGTGCTTCAGTAAGTGTAACTATAGCAGATTGGGCCACTCATATGGTGCTATGTCATGTACCATATTAGATCAGCAAATGATAATAGTTTTATAAGGTTTTGGCCAAGTAGATTTTTTAAACTTAAGGTTTGATTATAATGGTTCCAGGCTCCCTTCATTATGTTATGCTAGCAGCAACCAAAAATGCAATGCACATTAAAAAATAAATTTTAAAAATCTATGAGACTTGAGAATAAAAGATATAGAATATGCGGAATACAAAAAGAGTATTTATATTTGTCTCTAAGTATCAATGTTTGCCAATCTTTTAAACTTTAAAAAGAGTCCCATTGATTGAGGATGCAAATAACAAATGAATAGTGACTTTTTTAATCACAGTCCATTTTGTTTGAGAAATCGCGTTAATGACAAATAGAGGCATAGAGATAAAAATAAAAATTAAAAAAAAAAAAACATGCGGATTAAATTTATTTAGAGTCCATTTGGCATTGCTTTTTTTTTATTTCTATATTTAAAATAAAATTACAGAAATCAAGATAAGAAAACATATTTGGTATTATTATTTTTATCAATTTTTTAAAAGTCAATTTTATTATTTATGAAAAAATAAAAGTATGAAATCCTTTGCTTTCAATATTTTCAAAAATAAGAAACTCGTATTTTACCCGATCATAAACACTACCTCCAATGCTGCCCTTACCTCCAATGCTGCCCCTACCGCCATCCTTGCCATGCTACCATTGCCCTCGTTGCCACCTCACCATGTCACTAGCACGTCCACTGCCACCACTATCATCGTCAATACTATTATCATAACTACCTCAATACCACTCCTACTATCACTGTTGTTTTCACCACATCGTTAGTGTCGTCATTGCCTTTGCATCAATAAAGCTGACTACTACCACCATTATCACCTCCATACTATCACCACCATCTTAGACCACCATTAGAGCTAGTACCACTACCAATATTATTGCCTCTACTGCCTCCTTACCACTATCTACTACCTCCACTATAACTACCACTATCTCCACTATCATTGCCATGCATGTTTTCAACAATAGTTGAACAAGTTTATATTATTAAAAATTAGAGAAAAAGAGAAATAGTATATCAATGTTTCTATTTTCGAAAATAAAATGACAATGACGCCAAACGACACCTTAATTTCTTAGTCGTACTTTTTTTGCCAGATATTCAAGCAAAGATAAGAAAAAGACATTCTTGTTACAAAATTTGACATATAGAATCTAAATGACTTATTCCACTTTTGTTTAATAATAAAATATGGATATAAGATAACAAGAAAGTCACAGCTGTTATAATTCAAATTTTTGCATCAATTATCCCTCCAAAAGAAATTGTACAGCCAGAAAAAATATTTTATTCATAATATTATCAAAAGAACACTGATTTGGAAATAGCTTTTATTTATTTGTTAGTGCCTGTTATATTTTTTTTATTATAATACTATTATAATAGTTTCTATTTTAATAATAAATTTTAATAATAAGAATTGATATTATATATTGTAGGAAAATTTTGATGAATGTGACCATTATACAACCAATAATGGGATCAAGGATGGTCCATTACAACTGAAAAACACTGCTATTGAACGTTTGAAACCATGTTTGCAATAGGATTAACACCATGGATTAATTTCATTCCATCCATCTCACCATTATTTGATGCTAAATACAACTGCACATAACATTTTTCATTTCCTCTGATGGGCACAGATTAAAATGAAAGTGTAGGGTCAGGCTGAAACCAAATTAATAGGATGGATGGGGTAAGGGAAGTAAATGAGGGAAAATTTGATGTCCAAAAGATGGATATGCTTTAGTGGCTTTATATAGAAAGACACATAAAAAATTAATAGGATGGAAGCTGGAACAAATAAAATGATGGAGGGGGAAAGGGAAGTATATGAGTGAAAAGTTGATGTCCAAAAGAAGGATATGCTTTAGTGGCTTTATATAGATATACAGATAACAAAAAAATTCAGAACATCAACATCATCTAAAAGTGCATTGAAAGGATTTTATTAAAAATCTTAATTTAGTAAACTTATTTGGATTTAACAATCTAACTCACAATTTATAGTGACATCTAAATAGTCAGGGTACCTCTAGATCTAATTTTCATGATTAGTTCCTGCAATACTGATACATAAAGTCATTACTAGGTAAACAAACCTTAGGAGCTCCTGGAAGATTATTTCCACTGATTGAGGAGTATTGACCAGCACATGCAGCAGTTGCGGATAACGAATGATATTTTTCAGAGTACACAGTACATGCTTCAAGACTTCCTGATCAGGGACCCCACGATTGAGAGAGTGAATTTGCTTTAGCAAAATATTAACTGCACCAGCAGACACCAGTGTTTCACAACATTTCTGCGAAAGCTCTGTAGCCATACCTGCATTAACACATGACCAAAAATGTAGGTCCTCAGTTTTTCAAACCAGTGAAAGAACTTCGATACAATGATATGGCACACAATGATATGGCAGACCAATAGCATGTCTATTGTATACATTATGTATTTATAATATTATTTTTCATAAAAAAAAGAAAAATAGCTTTGGTCAAGAGAGATTGGAGCTCATTTAGAGGTCCAAAATGCATTAACACTATCCAAACACACATAATATTGGCCCAAACCAGAAATACTTTTATCTCAGACCTGCAAATGCATTTTGGCTTATTAGGAAAAAAATAAATCAATGCAGCATATATTGCATGAATAATGGATACTTCGAGAAGAGCTTGGTCCAAAGCTTTAACTTATAACCATACCTTATTGAGACAAATTAAAATAAGCCATTAGACTCAACACATAGGCCTTGTTCTTTTGCAGGAAAGTTGGTCAACTTTTTGATTGACCAACCTTCTCATGTTCTTTAGAAGCAAAAGAGGAAAAAGTAATTTTGCCAGTAAAAATATTTTTTCATGAATGATGGAAAACTTTTCTGACCTCAAAGGTGGGAAAGTGACTTACCCCAAGGTTGTTCATAATTTTAAATATAAGTCACATGCTGGTGCAATGAACCGGCTGTCTTATTAAAAAAAACCATGATGATGGGTGGCAATAGTGAAAGTCACCTGATTTTCAAGATAGCGAAGAGAGACAGAAGAAGCCTCCCATATTTATAGCCATCCCATCATCATTAAGGTGACATGACACTTTTTTTTCTCTTTTCTTTTTTCTTTCGTTCCATTCCATCCGTAGGAAAACAATTCTATAGGTTTTTTCCCTTCTAAAAAGACCCGTCATCTATGCTAGGGTGGGATACGGTAAGGCCAAAAAAAACAAAGAAAGGAAGAGGCGAGAGGGAGAGAGTGGGGTCACGGACTTCATGGTACTTCTCTAGGACCATGCCATCCGACTTTGACTGTTCTTCTTTCATGCCCATGTTCCATCCCCACTACCTTCTTCTTAGTCCGCTGCCTTTGGAAGATACATGGCAACACCAGCCAATGCTACAGTAAGCCAAAGTCATGAACTTGATATATGTTATATGTGATATATCCCTAGCATAATTTTATAATAACAAAAATACCCTAATAATAATAGATAAGGGACCTTCAATCTTCCGTCTTTGTAAAGCTCTCGCATTACATTTCCATCTTTGTAAATTTATGGTAACTATTATACTATAATAACAACTTTATAATAACAATATTATATATTAAAACAAGTAAAAAGAATTTTAAAAACAATATATATTAAATTTAAATATAGTTAACTTTATGCATATAATTTAATATAATTAATAACAACTCATGATTATTATTATTAGTTATTTTCCCATGAAAATTGAATTGTAAAAGAATATGAGAAAGTTGGTCACCTTCCTATCAAGGACTTAAAAGAATAATGAAAATTTGACAATTTTTTCAATAAATTGAATTGTAAAAAAAAAGGGAAAATTGCCTTTTTCACTTTCCTACTTAACTTTCTCAGATACAAGACAAGAAAACTTCAATTTTCCATCAAACATCTTTCTAAAAAAAATTCTAAAAAAAATATGATGGAATAAATACAAAATTTTATTGTATCCCAAAAATAAAGAAAAAAAGAAGAAGAAAAAGAAACCAAAGGGAAGCCCTGGAGATTAATCTCTCACTAGTTTCCTTGTAGTTCCCATGCATTCAAACATTTGCCCACTTCCACCCACCTGCTTCCCATATGAGCAGGTGTGCTTTATATTCCAAAAAGCTGAAGTACCACCATACAAAAATTTCAAGGACAAAAGATAACATATAATGGCCCAACATAGGATAATGACATCAAAGACAACAAATATAATGATCTTAATTAAAACAAATCTAGTGGGATAAATTTGCTAAGGATGATGACATGATGACTCAGGATATTGATCCAAGGATAAAGAAAGCTTACTCAGTGTAGCACAAGTATGTCGAATGCTACTAACACTTCTACAGCCAAGGAGCTCCGAAAGTGCTGCAACTAGTCTATTAATTAGTCGCATATCATCGTCCACATTTGCAGCAAACTTTTTTAGCCTGTATCGCAGCTCCATTAATTGTTGCCTTGAATTTTTTCGTGCTAGGTACCCTTTCCAGTAGGACTGTGACCAAGGGATAGTTAATCAAACCCCAGAACAACAAGAGCACGTATGAGGAGATAAAAATTAAAATAAAAAGACAATATGAGATCAGAGTTCAGCAATTCAGCAAAAGAGCTCATAACACCAATAGGAGATGTTTAAACTTCTTGACAAAATTATATTTTGCGTCTATAACTTAAAATATCCAACACAATTGCCAAAACATCCACTGACTTTTTTCTAGTGAAAGTCCAATGATTGCCTTTTGTTGCCTGAATACACACAGTTCGCGCCAAAAAAGGCCACATTCTGTATCTCTTTTACAACCCATGGGAACTTGATGATAAGGCAAGATATCTTATCTAAACAGACAAGGGATAACAGTCAACGATGTTTCACATATATGAAACCATGCAACAGGACCTAGGATTGTAGAATTACTAAATGGAGCCAATGAATGGATGATGGATCAAATCAAGCAAAATGTGGCATGACTGAAATTGCATTTGGATAGAAACAGTCGGATGCAAAATGAATATAAGTGAACAACTGTGTATTTTTGAGCCCAGTGGACCAAGCTTTGATATTGTAGTTTCGGTGATCTTGGCAAATTCAATCAGAAAACAATAGAAGACAAAGATGGATAAAACAAGAAAATATGTATGACATCACATCAAAGTATATATCACATCAAACCAAGAACTATGTAGAAATTATTTTGGTGTGTCTATGTAGAAATTAAAAATATTCTGTACATAGATGGTGACGTAGTGTTCTGCGAGGACAAAACCTACACCTCTAACTGCTTCAATCTCCAAGCCTAAAATAGCTCCAAAGGTGAAACAGGTTGCAGCAGGTTTTTAATATGAAAACCAGCCAGTTTCGGGTGAGAAACTAAAACAGGGATGTCACCAATAAGCAAACACAGTTGGAACTTCAGAGGATGAAAAGTTGAAAACAACAGTTGCAGAAGCTAGGAAAATGACAATCCAAAAGTGAAATGTTTGACTGCACAATTTCATTTAGTTCCTATAGACCTTTTATATCAGCACTGAAAATAATGACTCCAACTAGCTACAGATACTAAATAATGACATTAATATCAAAATAGGATTCTAAGGACTCTTGCACTAACAAATAAGGACTATCTGATGTAGCCACAACTTACTGAGACTTCACAACTTACAAGGCACAAGACTGCTAGATATTAATGACTACTTGACTCTAGCAATAGGTTTTCTAAAAGACTCAGCTACTAGTTCAGAACTCATGAGCTTCTAAATTTAGGTCCAAAATCAGAATTATATAGGCTGTAATCTTTTCTACTAAGTTCTGCTCGGTTGGCCCTTCTTGATCGCCATCAAATGGTTAAGTACAAGGTTATCTACTTAAGTTGGCAAGTCATTGCATTGGATTTTCTGTGGAGCAAACACATCAGTCTCAATCGTCTTCTCCCTTGAATGAACCTCATCAAGTTAGCATGTGGTAAAGCAAATTAGGTATTTCTTTGTGGACGCTGCCCCATAGTAGTAGTTGGATCCTTATTATTATAGATGATATATCAAAGTTGGTAGACATCCAATTTAAAACCACAATATGGATCTCTTTTCTCTGTTATGGTGAAAAGAAAACTGCCTATATTCAATGCTTTGCCAACTAAATATTGCTTATCTAAGAAAGCAACCATAGCATCATATCAAATTAGCCAACAAATCCCTCAGTTTTTGCAAGGATTCCATTGTGTTCTACTTTACATCCTTCTATTTAAAAGATGCATCCCTCATGCCATAAAATTTTTAAAAAAATGAAAATATTAAAAAATATAAAATTATAAGAAATGAAAAGAAAATGTTAGAATACATGCTTCAAAATCCATTTAAAGTAACTCCATTGTTCTACAACAAAATAGCATATAACACTCCAAACATCAACAGAAATATGAGCAAATGAGGTATGAGCTGTTAATCATTTTTAAAAAGAAACTAAAAAAAAGTAAATCCAAATTATTATGAAAATTGCAAGATCTTAGAATTTAAAAGTTTTATGTCTGATCCACAACTTTGAATACAAAGGTCTTCTTTCCTTTCTTTTTCTGAAAACCCAAACTAAAACTTGTTAGGTGGTAAAGTGGATTGTATTTGGTGGTGGTGGCACTGGTGATGACAGCGGTGGCAGCTGACAGTTGCAGCAGTAGTACTGGCAGCTGGTGAGGGCAGTAGGGGCTGGTGGTACCAGTGGTGGCAGGGGTGGTTCTAGCTACCAGCAGCAGCAGGGGCCACTCAGGGTGGTGGCAACAGGAGCAGCAGAGAGAGTTGTGGTGGCGGCCATGGCGAAACTGAGAAAGGGTTTTCAACAAATCAAAAATGTATACTGGGTTACTAAACACCATTTCTTCTTCGGTTTGTGTTTTTGAAAAATGAAAACTGAAAATCAAAAGTGATGCAAAATGGTCCTTAAATTCTTTGGTTGTTTGAAAATCTATCAAAAGAAAAGGAAAGAAGAAGACATTATGAAGAAGGAAAAATCTGGTTTTCTCTTTTTGGTTGTATAGCTTCCTACCATCCAAACAGCAAGAAAATTGGATTTCTTCAAAAGCTTTAGCTCTCCAAGGTCTTCTCCAGTTAACCAACATGTGCAAAAGTTGAGCTCAAATCTCACAAATTAGAACTTATCTTACAAGTCCACTTTCAGGATCCTCAATCTGTTAACAAAATCACTCCTCTTTCCCACAAAAAATATCAGGAAAATAAAACCTTTACAGACTGAACAATATACCATTCGCTTAAATTGCTTTCAAATAAACATCCAAAAGCTTCTAGTTTCTTAAAAACTCACACAACCTGAATGGATGTTAAATAAATGGTTTCCAGAAATCAGATAAACGAATTGGCAGCTATAAGACAACATGAACTCTGCATGGTCATACATTTGACATGGCTCTGCAAGTCAAATTTAACCAAAATTTTAAAACCATTTTCAGTTTTCAAACTAATTCTGAGGAAAAAAAAAAAGAAAAACCAAAACTTTTGGTTTTGGTTGAAACTACTAGCAGTATTATCATATTCAAAGAACAAACCATTCTTCCCATTCATTAATTTAGAAGCACATCCTATGCTATAGCCAGAAATTCCACAGATCAGTTCATACCATTTTTTCGAACTTCAATGCCCTCCCGCCCACCCCCAAAGGTTCATCTTCAATTATCTGGCTAATGTAAGCCACAATATCAAGGATTCCTTTGATTTTGTTGGGCATGCCAAAACTACAAGCATTGACCAAGTGCAGTTTTTATTATCATCCCTCATCATTATACCAAAAATAAACTATAATCTATCAAGATAGCTTCTAGCTTCCCCATATACAGACATGGCTGCTGTATGCACTGCATACACAATGCGTAGGTGATAAATTAAGCCTAGATGCTGGCATGTGCAACCCAGGTTTGGTTGAACAACTTCTCTGCAAGCAAGGAGAGTTAGGTTGTGATGAGAAGGGGTGAAGACACAAGGCCATGAATCTTCAATGGTGATCATCAATGTGCGATGGCAGATACTTGAAAAAGGACCATAAAAAGCAAATAAGGTCATTGCAGTAATGATCAAGGTTACTTCTTTGCTTACATTTTTCCTCAACCCTTCCACCATACCTTCTCTTCTCGTCCACAACACCGTCACGTTGCCTTCTCAAATGCCTCTGCCTTCTTTGCTTCCCACCTTTCACACCTCTCCACCTCCATCTCCTCTTCCTCCCCTCCATCTCCACAACCCATTCTGGTCATTTTCCACACCCCTTCCTCCTCCCCTCCCCTGTCATCCATACTCCCCTTGTCTTCACTCTCTCTTTATTGGCATATGACAAACTTTCTCCCTTAGTAATGTTTTTGAAGCACACATCAGTCAAAAGGAGAAAAGATTCTTGCTTAGCAAACTCTCAGTCTATGATCTGAAATGGGTTCTTATGTTCTAATCACATTATATGTTTTTATATTAACATTTTTTTTTTTTTTTTGAGGACAATCTTATAGTAAGCTATTGCTCCCAACAAAATCTGAGGTTCAACACCTAAACTAATTTCTAAATGCACAAAATACAACAGAAACAGGTTAGTTGTAAAAGATTGTTAAAAAAGGCATAGCAAGGATAAAAAATCATACGGACTTGGATTACAACAATGCGATGCTTGTCACGACATGCTGCTCGTCGAGAAATCCAACCACGAACATGAGCTTGAATAATAAGCACTGACCTTTTCCTTGCTCTAATAAATAGAATATTTCTCCACCACCTCTGCAGTTTGAGATATAGCATAGATGTGAGTTGTTTCTAATACCATTAAAAATAAGTGAAAGAATAAATATTAGAGAACAAATTTAGACCTACTTGAATCATGTAAATGCTGTGCCACAGTTTATGAGCAGCCCTTCTAGCACTCTGTCCACGAATAAAAGATTGAATAAAGACAGCAGACATCGTTTGGGATTTGTGCAATAAAACTTGCTTCCACCATCTTTGCAGTTTTAAAATTGACAGCATTACTATCTTCAGCTCAAGGTTCTTCCTTGGATTAGCATTGCTTTTGCTATAAAATCCACAATGCAACCTGCCAGATCGAAGGTAAGAAGCTCCTGCATGGGTGAGTATATCCATTAGCATTTGGTATATAACAAAAGTAGGCCGCATGTAACAGAAGTTGGGACACTAATTATTGCTGAAAAATGAATACAGAACTAGTCTACTCAACCAAATAACAAAACAAAATCACTGGGGCATCAGCAAAAGGCAAACCTAGCAGCCTATTTCGAGCAAGGTGTCCCCTTGTAAATCGTTGGATAACCACAGCAGCAAGTCTATATCGCATAAATGCCTTATGGCATAACAGACATCGAATGCCTGCCTGGATCTTTATGACTGCCCCAACTTGGGTTAAAAAGCTCATCCTTGTGTACCAACAATGCCAAGTACTCTGGATTTTAATTGCAGCAGATCTTTTTTCCAAAAAACATTTACGTGTGGTAAATCTTTTCCAAGCCCACTGTATCTTGATAGCAGCCAAGCTCAGATGCTCGAGAGATTCCCATCTGCAAACAGCTTGCGGTTTCTGTAACCGAGCAAGTAAATGAACATATCTAGACCTCATAATCTGACCACGAATAATTGACTGCAAAGCAATGGCTGCAGTTGCATAGTCTGAAAAAATTATGATTTCTGAAAATGCAGCGTGCTTTCTCTGATGCCTTCCTGCAATCCAAGCCCTTACTGCTTGTTGAATAAGCAGCACAGATCTCTTTATTTGCAGAAAATGGTGCCTTTCAATTATGAACCTGACATATCGGCCATAGGATCCTGAATTATTAGTGAAGTAGTATGTTAATGAGGTTCCCATGCCAGGCAAAACTATTAATGAATAAACAAGGGAAAAAAATACCACATGATGGCTGCTGGATAGAGCAAGCAAGAGTGACTGTGTTTGATTTACTCTTTGATGTCACAGATAACCAAGCTCGAACAGCATTTTGCAAAAAGGAATTTGCCATTTTAATCTTTAAGAATTTGTTTCGTTCAATATGTCCTCTGAAGTGAGATTGAATAACTCTTGCAGCCCAATCTGGGAAAAGATAGCAATAGCTCATGTGTCACAATAAAAAAGTTTACACAACATATAATCTGAGATGACAAATGAAAAAAATACAAAATTATTGTTAGATCAACTAGGAGATAAGCTATTTAATCAACCATGGTTAAACCAATTATAACGCAACATTAGGGTTTAGCTAGAGCAGTTTTGCAACCAAAGAAAGAATTCTTCCAATATCTTCAACCCAACAAACACCAAAACATGAATCTCATCATGCTTTCTCATAACAGAAAGAAAGTTAAAACAATTAACCGAAAAAAGGCAATCTGAAGCAATAAAAACAAAAGAAAATGGAAAATTTTGCCCTTGTAAAACATCTAAATTTTGCACCCTGGCATCCATGAAGATCTAAAAGGGATTATTTTTCTTTACTAATTTATTACAGCTACCAAGGATGTTCTAAAAATTGATTTCTGACACCAGATAATGATGTACTTTTAGCACATAAAAAGTCACGTTAATGCTACCAGTAGGTATAGGTACCATCAGATGAACAAATTATAAATGCTGCAGTTTATGAAACCAACTTGATTCCTGCAAGTCTTACAAAATCAGTCTTCTATGCATCCTATGGGACTGAGTTTCAGAACATTTTTTCACTTATAATAGATGCCTTAAGAGTTCAATGCAATTCCATATATTAAACACTGCCAGCTTCCTTCTTCTAGACCCTTCCAACCCTAAGGGTACATCAAAGGTTTCATGAAGGATATCACAATTTTTAAAGAAAAAACATCCTATATGGAAAAAAAATTGTTTTGATTTCTACATGACAAAACATTCATAAGACCAACAAATATATGAAGATTCATGATCAATTGCAATATTTTCTGAATTTTCAAAGTTGTTCTTTTATCTCATCTCCTCTTTACACTTATCATGTCATCTAACAGCTAATTGAGGTTGGTTGCAAACAACCATGGGAAATTTTAATAGGATTTTTCTTTTGGAGGATTGTCAAGACCCGGTCAGGAACCAATCTGTCCTATGGTGGAGACCTCATGCAACCTACGAGGTTTGAGGCCATAAGGGAGGATGCCGAGCGTCGAGTGGTGGGCTTTAAAGCTGGCATCCCTTCCATGACAATGAACACCTAAAATAAGCCGTAGGAAACCTCCTTTCTCCCTCTTTTTTTTTTTTTTTTTCCCCGGTGACTCTTCCTCTATATTTTTTGGCAATTCCGATGACCATCCCTGTGCATGCACCACTAGCCTCCACGGCCGACCATCATTATCGCCACATATTCTGTGGTCCTGTCCTCAAGCCCATTGACATCGTTGCAAGCCACCAATCTCACCATGTAGAATCATCTAGTGCCTTCAAGAGCCCCTCTTGTTCCCTCTCCACCATAGTCACCATGCATGGAGCTATATGGAAGGAGGCCAGTCAAAACCCTCGACCAACTTATAAGAATCTGTGGCAACTCAGGTTGGGTGGTGATGAGGGCTTGCCGACATACTTGAAGAGGCTTGACAAGCCTAACTATCCTTACTGTATTAGGATGGGGTCTTGTGGATATGATTGTAGCTGCTGCTTCAATCATCCCCATGACCGTGGAGCGGTATTTACTTCTCAAAAAGTTAAAACTGTCAACTATTTGGAGCGCATGAAGCAACCAGCATGTCAATTCTTTTTGAAGACTAGACCATGTAAATATGGTACCTTGAGCAAATATGACCACCTGAGGAAAGGAGGTGGATTGTACCACTAGTTACATTAAGTATTCATGGATACCCACTTCGTTTGGGCGAGAAAAGGTGCTCCTACTTTATAAGAACATGGTAGTGTATGTAGTCACTGAGGTAAGGAAAAGTGAGCCTAAGTTTGCTGCGAATACAAATAAAGATTTCCATCACATGCTCTTGTATGATTTTGGCATATTTCGTTTATTATTTGCTTGATGAGTGGATTGATCAAATTATATTATATGAGTTAATAATATGTTGAACATGCTTGAAATTGGTATATTTTATGGCATAGATTTAATTTATGTGTATGCCCCATGTATATATGTGTTGATCATGTATAAGAATCACTTTTTGCATGGTGTATGTAGGTAAATTGTTTCTGTTCGCATGCTTCTCATGATGCTTGATGTGTTTAATCCATTTTATGCATTTTGTATGAAATCCCAGTATGATAGAAACATGATACATATATAAGTGTGGGTATGTATCTAAGGTATAGATGATATATGATGTCAACCACATGCCATAGAATATTACATTACTTGTCGTGCATTCTAAAATAAATCTAATTTCATATATTTTGGCTATCCCAAGGTAAAGTTTAGTATATTCTAGCCATTTCAAAGGTAGGACTGATTATTCTAGCTATTCCAAAGGCAAACTGGTTATTTTGGCTATCTCAAAGGCAGGCCTAATTATTCTAAATGTCCTAATGGCAGGTCTGACTATTCTGGTTATGTTAAAGGTAGACCTAGTTATTTTAGCTATCTCGAAGTTAAGCCTGATTATTCTAGTTATTCTGAAGACAGGCATAGATATTCTAATTGTCTCAGAGGCAAGACTGGTTATTTTGGCTATTCAGGGGCAAGCCTAGTTATTCTGACTGTTCAAAGGATAAGCCTAATCATTTTAGCTATTTTAAAAGCAGGTATGGTTATTCTAGCTGTCCTAGCAGTAGGCCTAGTTATTCTGGTTATCTTAAGGGTAGGTCTGGGTGTCTACCATAAGTTGATGAATGGCTATGGTTAGTCCAATATTTATCCAAATACAAGTTATGAAGCCGATGTTGGTAATCTGATTAAATGGGGATGCTATTGTAAGATAGTGATTATGATGGTGTATTTATGGTTGATCATGCATGTTGTAGTTTACCTGTAGTAAATGCATAACTAATGATGTTGTTTATTATTGATTTAGATTTATCTTGCTATAGTTGACTTATTATACTAAGACATGATTAAATATGTCGTTCACCTTTACTCATGCTATATGTTATGATGAATATGACCTTGGATAAATTAATCTTAGATAAATTACTTTTAATAATAACACCAACCATGTTGGGGTATGCTATTATTAAACCATTGCATATTATGATTTGATGCATTTGCGTATATATGCATGTGGGTGTGTAAGTGAGGATTTTTACAAGGCTTAGGCCCAGGATATTTCTTTTGCAAATTCTTTTGTTCAGAGAGCCTTAGGATGCTTAGGATCGGGGGTGGACAGTGGTTAGAGTGATAAGCAAGTAGATTGGATGCATTAGATTTCTGATACTGGTGTTTGTAAATAATTTAACTTGACTTTATTAGTAACCTTATACATTTGAACTTAATTTGGATTCATGTTATCTATTAATTTGATAATACTTAAACCTCAGGTCTTACATAATTTCTTTTGTTGCACCTAGAGGTCATGTGGCCGTGTAACGTGCCCAGCCCAAATGGTGAATTTGGGTGTGACAAAGTTAGCAAAGCATCTTTCTCCCATAATCAGTCATATACTAGTTCTCAGGTCAAAGCTACACAAGAGGCAACGTACAAATACCAGCAAATTTTTTTTATTCTATTGAGATAAATTTCTAGAGCTTCATACTTGAAACTCAGAGAGAATTTTTTCAACATACATTGAGTAGAACACTGGAAATACAAAATAATATGAAAGATAATGAAGTAAAAGAAAATAGTCAAAATGCATGACAGATTCAAACCTGCATGATTCAAAGATACATTCATGGCATCACAAAACATATGCTAAGAAAAGGAAGTTTTAAAACAACTAACAAATAACATCATCATAACCTATAAACAATTATAAGTTCACAGCGACATATGTCAAATTAAACAAAGTCTTTTTTCTTTAATTAAAATTTTAAAAAAAATCATTACAGCAGCAAGTGTAAACATGCCCCTGACAAATGCCAAAAAAGGAAAACAATCATAGAATCATCAGTGTAAATAGAACACTGATATCCTAGATTTATTAGTGAACTATGCCCATAGCAAGAAATCATCATCATGCCATGAATTCAATGATATTATCGTCGAGAAATAATCATAATGAGTAAGCAACAAAGCAGACCTTCAGCATCATATTTATCCAAAGCTTCCTTTTTCATTGGAGAGTCAAATTTCAGCAAATCTTCTCCCAGAGGCTTGAACTTAGTATGTAAACCATCTACAGGAATTGACAACTGAGAATCCGCTGAAGCCTCAATATCTGGATTTCTATCATCTGAACTTGTAAATCTGTATGATCTTAGTTGATCCTAAATGGCATTTGCAGTTTCCATGCAAGTTATGGTCAAGCATAATATTATTAAGTCATAAAATAACAAGGGTGCACAGAGCCTTACCATTTTATTCTGGCAAATCAGTCGAGAAGCAAGAAATACGAGAAGAATTATCACACTCCGCTCATCGTAACATGCATTGGTGTCCAGTATGTCACCTATCTGCAGTACCTGTGGAATATACATAGCAGAATCAGATAAAGAAGCATAAAGAAACAAATGTCCAGCAAATTTATATTCTACCTCAGGAAGGTTTCCCAGCATTGCAGTTATCTTTTGAACTAAAACAAAGTTGCGAACAGCAACATTAGAATCAGCATCACCACGCCTAATTAATGCTTCATTACTTTCATCCTGATTCTCCTGAGTATCATAAGAACCCATACAAAGACTGACAAAGTAAACTGAGAAGATAGCAAAAACATATATTGGGCAAGGAAAAGAGGTCATTACTCTCAACCTTAGAAAAACAAAATCTTTGAACTTCAATGCCTGAATAATGATCCATCAGGCAGCACAGAGCTTCCCCATCAATTAGAGAAGAAAATTTATCAACTGTAACACCATATATCTCACAAACCACCTGTAATACAAAAAATACACATAATACTAAAATATAGCAAATGGAAAATAACATAGTAAGTAATTTTGAACGCTTACTATTATATAGACGAGGAATTCATTTTTCAATAAGTTTGTTTGATAAATAACAAATTAAAAAAGGGAAGGTGGACGATAGATTAAAGATAAACTGAAGAGATGTTATATATATGAACACATGCAAATGAAGAAAATCCTATAGTTCAAAGTCAACTAATCCAGCCTAGCACTTAGAATTTAACATATTATCAACAGATTAATAATAATAATAAAATCATTTAGACACTTGGATTCAAGAAACAAGTTTGGAAATTAGCAAAATAAAAAAGTAATGAACCTGAATATTTTATTACAGAGAAAGATGAAAAAGGATACATAAGAAGTCTGGCTCCAAATCAACAACAAAAACATCTAATATGCCACAAAATAAAAACAAAGCAGCAAAATAAACCACTGAATCTGAACTCACTGCTACTACAAAGTCAAAATGCAGTGCAAAATACCAAAGAAAATGCATTAAATTTTGAAGCTACACCCCACCACCATATAGAAATTTTCTTCTTTCTGAAAAAGCTTTAACTCTAATTGCGATTTGCCAAGATTCCAGAACCATTTACCTGGAAAAGTAACATCTGCAGCCCCACCTAGCCCATTTTCATCATCAGACTTAAATACTAATTGCAATAAACTGGTTGAACAACAATACATTCAACTGATAATTCTTTCAGAAAAATTTAGAACCTGCAAGGAATAAACTAGGATAAAGTAGGCAACTACTTAACCAACATATACCCCCTGACCAGCATCAGTATTGCAAACATCAATAGCTCTACCAATTTCACTAGAATTTGCACTCAAAATTTGAGCATATGCATGATAGTACTTCAGCCTATTATGCAAATGAATTGGCCCATAGGTCCATCTGGACCAAAATTTCAAAGGATTTAGGCCAGCTCACCAGGACAGTGTTGTTAAACTGAACCACTAAGATACTTTTACAATTGATGAATGCTATGGTTAACAAGAACTCAGGCAAACTCAAGTGGCATTACAGAAATTTCAACAAACAGAATTCCAAAAGTCCAACAGGTTAAAGAAACATTAACATAATTTTCCATAACAAAAACAACAATAAAGCCTTAATCCCAAACAGTAGATGTATCAAATCACAGCATTTTTATTTTGGCTACATTTATTTTATGTAAATGTAATTTTCTAACCATCCAACATTCCGTGCCATAAAGTATAACTGGTTTTATAACTATCTTATAAAATTTTTCCTTCAACTTGGCAAATGTTCTACAATCATATAATATTCTGATTGCATTTCTCTATTTTATCCAACTTATTTTAATCCTATAAACAATATCATCCTCTATCTCTCCTTACAAATAATCGATCCTAAATATCGATGATGATTACTTTTAGAAGCGTTGTGATCTTCAATTTTTACTCCATCTTTATCTTTATTTCTAGTTGTATCAAAATTGCATTCTATATCATCTATATTTGTCCTACTTAACCTAAAACCTTTAGATTATAATACACTTTTCTATAATTCTAGCTTACGATTGAGCTCAATATTAGTTTCATCCACTAATTTTATATCATCTGCAAATAACATGCATCATATAATTTTCCAAAACAGCATAACAATGAATTCAATAGGATAATTAGGTCATATAATTTCAAAATGAAAAAGCTAAAGAATCAAGACCATAAGTAAAATAAATACAAAAGCTAGCCGAAACAACAGCTTCCATCGTACAATCAAAGATCAAGTATATTTTAGCATCGAAAAATAAAATTATGCTGAGTGAAATAGCACTTGAGAAGGACCTGGATCCACTTAAGAAGCAAGCTGATGTTTTCTTTACTGTTGTATTTTGAGCGGTCCTAATAATCAGAATAAGAATGGAGAGTCAGGAAATAGCACTGGAACTAAATAGACAAAATTCCTCTATGCAAAACACCAAAAGTTATAGCTAAAGCTGTGCTGGCATTAACTAATATTACAAACAAATAAAGGAAATTCAGGTTATATTTATCTTCTAAATTTTCAAAAGGGAAATGTGCTTGGTATAATCAACATTTCTATACGTGTAAACAGAAAAGGGGCAAAAAAAAACAAGCACCTCCTCCAACTTTTGACAAGCCACTGGAAGCTTCACTCTGACCACCACCTCCACCCTTCTCGAAAGTAATCCTCCGCCAATGGCAGCAATTGAAGGGATTTCTAGGGTTTTGTGAGAGGTTGGGGTTTGGTGGTGGCTGAGAGAAGGGAAGGAATGTGAGCAGGGTAGAGAAAGATGTTGGGGTTTTGAGGTGCAAAAATGAGGTGGAGGTGATGGTGGTGGCAGCAGCTACAATAATGAGGCTGGGAATCTGGATGGTGTGGAGAAAGATATTTGGGCTTTAGGGCATAACAGGAGAGGGAGGAGGGGTAGGGATTGTGATGGTGGTGGTGATCATCGAGTCAAAGTTTTTTGTTTTATAAAAAAGTGAAAGCAATTCTTTTTAGCTTTCAGTATTCCAGAAATCATGACATTAGTGTTTGAAAATAGAAAAGATATAGTGATAGTAAGCAGGCATTTTGTCTCAGTTTTTTCTTTGTAAGACAAAGAACAGGAAAAATAATGATCCCAAATGTGCCTCTAATATGGGGACAAAAGTCCTAGATTGCTATAGCAATTAAAAAAGAATGGATGCTATATATTTTTTCTGTTTTTAGTACATATAACCACTGAAAATAAAAAAGTGAATTGTTTTGCAAGATAGTCATTGCAAATCAAGTACATACAACAGAAGATGAAACTTAGCCTGCCTTGAGATAATTTCTGGCCAAAAACAGAAACCATACCATATCAGATGCCTTTATCTTAATTATTTCCTCAACCAATAAAGTTCTCTCGATTAATAAGGGAACCTGCAAAAGTAAGCAATCAAATTTTCATAAATGTTTTTTTAGTACAAAAAATGTAGAATCATCTTCAGAGAGACATATGATAGTCTACAATGCACATGTTACAACCACCAGATGAGCACATGAGTGATTCAGCAAACAGCTAGGGGGTGAAAATAATAAAGCAAGGTAAGAACAAATCATGTGTCAGTGTTCATCAAGGTAAGAACCAAGAGTGCTATTTTAGAGTTTATATAATTTTCATCTTGCTAGATAACTTGAGTTTTGGGCATTCTCTTCATTTCTTCTCTATCTTTATAATCCCTTTTGCTTCATTAATGAGCTGTGGATTAGCCCATCAAATCATGGATTCAAATCCCAAGCAGAAAACTTTCTTTTCAGAATCTGAAAGTATATTACAAAAATGAAACAGTTTTGAGTAAGACCATAATGAGAAAGTATATACTGGAAGAGAAGGGGGGCACACACACCAATACATTCATATCACCAAGATTCACCTATCACAAATACCTTCCAGCAATCACACTCCACTATCATAATGCATACCTTATCTATCTCCAAAAACTCCATGGAACAACTAATGCACTACCACTTGTCTTTTTTTTTTTTTTGTCCCAATCACAAATCCATACACTGGGACCATGTCCTACAAGTCTGTGTGGCTCATATGCATGCACAAGAAGACTTAGAAGATGCCAAAAGGCAACAATTCTACATAACACCACATTACCTTTTTGGCACCCTGAGTTATCCCAGACTGCAATACATATCCTAGGTTTCAAGGTAAGAAGATCTGCATCTATTGTAGGTTTCATTAAGAATCATGTTCGATACCCAACCAAACAAACCACATTCAGGGACAAATTGGTTATCACCCATCTATACTTCTTCACATATATTACCTTGTTGAAAAAAAGGACTTCAAAGATGAAAGAGGCTATTAGATGTTTCTTTACCTAGCAATGCCAATTTATGTACTAAGAATAAGAATGGTGGATGGTGGACATATAATGGTGAGCTCAGTGCCCAACAAAGTAATTATGTGAAAGAGAAGACATAGCAAGTAGAGTTTCAATTATATTTAAAAAGGCAAGAAGAAGAAATTCAATGAAATGCATGAGACAACTAAAGATGACCGAGGCATTCAATCCCATTTCTATGTTAGGAAAAATTTGCACAATGCTTCTAACAAAGACACATCAAACTGCTAATTTGTGATATGCTATATATCAGGAATCTCATGGAAAAGGCTGATTAATCAACCCACTTTGATTGGAGATAGAATGATAACATTAAACTAACAAATACCTTGAGATGGGTTTGAAACTCACTCATATCATGTTCAGTCAATCCTAGAAGGTAAGAGGGAGTGGGGGATGGAGGGAATGATTATCCTGCTTCTACTTAGACAGTTATCTGTGAAGGATGAATCATGAAAATGCACTGTAATGAAATTGCATAAGCATGGTCTAGAACTGACTGTGTTTAAAATGTACAACCATAAGGGTAGGCTTTCCATGCCTCAATTGATGACCTAAGTTTCATGGCTGGTCCATAGTATTTGATAAGCTTCAGAAAATTTGCTCACAGTCAAGGGCCACCTGTGAAAACATCTCAAAACTTTGATGAGATCATATAGTTGTCCATAATGTTGACTCCATGCAGACAGACAAGGCCCATTCGAAGAACAAGCTAAATGGTAAGATAGACAAGGTCCATTGGAAGAACAAGCTAAATGGTAAGATAGGATTAAAAAAAAAAAAAAAATCTCAGTTCTTAACGTAAACTATATCACTTGCATAAACATGTACTAAACAACTAACACAACAATATCTTCACAAAGTAGTAAAGATCAATGCGATATGTGTTATAATCAATATGTATGTATATAGGCATATGCCATATGAATATTACTAGTATCTCAGAATAAGTTTAGTGGCCAAATAAGTTTAAAATGACTTGAGACAAAGCCTGCACAAGTTTGCACGAGTAACTGCATCCGGTTTAGTTTGATCAGTAAAAAGAAAGAAAGACTAAAAAAAGTGTCAATAGAACTCTTCATTTTAGAAGAAGAAAACCATGACCGGCCCCACCCCCTTACCCTGCATACATGCATGCACAAAAACAGAAAAAGATACACACTGCATGCACTGAACCCTTCAACAACCAGCAGTAGTACATATCCAGCAAGACACAAAGAGGGGAACAAATGGGGAGGTCACACAGTTCTCCAAAAGAATGTTAACAATAAATCAATTTGTTCCACCTATGTAATTATTTACATATGTATTCCCAGTCTTGCTGTGATTTTCACAATACTGACCAGCCCCACTAGAACACAATAGAATGGTTACACATGTAAATTTACAACATAAATGTGCAAATAAGATTTGAGATCGCTGTGATCCAGTGTTCATAAATAAAGCCCAAAAATATTTGAATTAGAAAAACCTAAATTAACCTTAGGCATGAAAATAAAGCTTTTTCATCAAAATGACATAATAGCACCTAGAACAATTTTTAGTTAATATGTTTTTCAGAAAAAAACACTTTAAGATTATCTGTTTGTTAATATAATCAAAGCTTTGCATGGTATAAATCTGCTTCAAACAAGAAAACAAGCTAGCAGCAATCATGAATTGTAGAGAAATTTAATTTAATTCAGCTAGAATTCTGCTATGGATTTCTCCTCAGATACTATGTCCTTCAGCCCCACTACTATACTCCAAGAGTGATCTTAACAACAAATAATGTCCATGTAGAAATAGATTGGGAAAGGATTTTGGCAAATTTTGTAACAGAAGAGATTGCACCAGTCTAGCCATAAAACATCCAATAAAAAGTGGAATGATAGTACATGCAACTAGTATGAAAAGAAAAATGAAATGCAAGAAAACCTGCAAGTGAACAAACATATTCCAGAGGATGGAAAGAGTTAACTCTCTGTCCCCATTGGCAATATCTTCTGCTACTATCTGAACTCCATCTCCATCAGACAATGGGACCCCAGCCTGCTTAAGATACTGCATGGCAATATTGCAATTATGCAATTTCTTTTTACGAGTATCTGAGGGAGCCATCACTTTCTGCCCATGTACAAAAGCACCATATTGATGATAAAAGCCAATAAAAATTAGAATTAAAAGTATAGAATATCTATTAGATAACGCACTGATAGTATGGATGCATTGCATTGCAAGAGCTGGATGGATCTGCAAAGCAGTATGCCATCTTGCATATCTTCAAATAGATTTCCCACATTGAAGTCATATTCAGAAAGCGGGAACTGCAGAAATGATTGATTATGAATTTCAGTCCTGCTCATAAAAGAAAACCCAGAGTTCAAGGGATATGTATGACTTGTGGGAAATAGCATATGTCTTACAGTACCTGATGATAGCTTACTTGATATCCCAGAATAACAAGATGTGCAAGAAGATTACCTTCTCCATGCATTACCTCTGATAAGAACTCTGAAATGTTTAAGAGGAAAAAGGAAGCAGAGTCAAGGCATAAAATGAAATATTAGGCGCAGGATATAAGAACATGTAATTGTTTAAGTTTTACCATGGATAACTTGACGGCTTGATTTTATATGAGAATGATGGCAAAATAATAAAGGAGATCCTCCATCTACACCATCAATTCCATACTTTACAGGAAGCAAGCTTTCACATTTAGCTTTGTCAAGAGAAATTACAAGCAATAAAAGCCTCTTCAATATGATATTTCCCAAAGCTTCAAAGTAACCCGGCCTGTAGAGGCCCTCCACCAGCTTATTATAAGCATACAATTTTGCAACACCCATATGTGTGAAGAATTGCTTCTCTATGATCATCTTCAAGAAAAGATCCTCCTGATCTGATTTCCCTTCTTCATCCAGCAACAAGGAGTCGCCACCAAAAACAATATGCAAACCAATCCGAAGCCACATTGTATTATAACACATGAGTACTCTAATCGCTTTCTCCTTCACGCCTAAATCAGTTACAACTGGACAATACACCTTCATCTTCAATCTCCCTTCATCTATATTCTGAGAATAAATTATTAGTACGGAAACTGAATTCAGAGGGAAATGCTTCCCAAACTAAAAGAAAAGCATTTTCAGCCAAACTGTTTACAGAACCCAATTGCTCTATTACTTGATCAAATTGTAAACAGCTAGACAGCCAAAAGTTTAAGAATTTGGAAAAAAATTGTACAAACAAAAGGATATAAGCCAGAAGCTTATAGGCTTGACAAGCCAGAGACATGGCGCTACCAAAATTCTTAAAAGTCAATGCATTAAAAATGTATCTGAGTCACCACTTCTACTCTGGGCTACTTGTAAAGTTCTTAAAGACAATACATTATAATGTGTTTCTGGTTAACACTTCTACTCCAGGATACTTATAAAATTCTTTAATACATTATATATGCATTTGAGTTAACACATCTACTCAGGGCTACTTCTAAAATTCTTAGAAGTTAATAATTAAATATGCATCTGAAGTAACACTTATACTCCAAGAGTCATGATCATTTTCTTAGAGACTAATGAGTAGCAAAGCAGAAATAACAAAGTAATATTCAAATAAAAATTTAAAGCAGAGATTACATTCTCAACTTATGATTGTTGAGATCAACAGAATGCATGATGTGTTGCTAAATATGGGAGTTTTTGCAGGGTGCAGTGGACAGGAAGCCTTCAGAATGATCAACAAAATTCAAGGGATAGAATGTCACCTGAAAAGAGTGTCTTTACTATTGTTCAATCTATTAAGCTATATCATCATTAAACAATGTTCTTTGCTGGCAAAGATTTTCAATGTTACAGCAACAAGTATACGGGTATGCAGATATGATCAGAACCAGACTCCCTGCTCACCTGGCAGCATATATGCCTCTAAAACTCTAAAGATCTTCATCAAAGAAACATTTTCTCCAAATATTTACTTTATTGATCGAAGAAAAAATAGCTCTGAATCAGAGAGTGATGTTATTATGCATTCACCACGGACAACCCATCAAAAGGATCATTGTCTTGTGTGGTGATTCAAGATCTTAAAGAATGCATCAAGAAGAGCCACAAGAAGCCTTAAAGTCTAGTAAAAGCTTTTGCAAATCTGCAACCTTGAAGAATTCTTATTACTGACGCCAATCCTAAAAACAAGAGTCTTGCCAAATTTTCATAACCAGGATGGAAAAGGCCTACCTTGCAAACTTGGCTCATCATCGTGAGGACATCAGTGCAACCTTTCTGGCTTATATACGCCTCCATCCTCTCTTTCATATCCTCAAAGCTGCAGACGTCCTGCAGTGATGCCTTCAGCGACGAGAACCTCGCAGACAATGACTTCTCTGTGCCATCATCCGCAGATGGACCCTTCCACGAGCAATTCCGAAGCCGTTTCGGGCTCCTCCACCTATCACCAACTCCAATACCACCGCCACCGTCCAAGCTCTCACGCTTTCCACCGGGCGCCACACCGTCGTGCCGAACATCGGACCAGGCACCAAGATTGCATCCGCAAGATTTAGGGTTCTTGAAGAGAAAGTTGAGCCAGGCGGAGATGGAATTTGAGAAGGATTTGAGGGCCTTCTCGCGGCGGATTTTGGAGCTCTGGGAGGACTTGGACTGCTCGAGTTCGAGAGCTTTAAGGCGGCGGGCGGCCTTGGACTGGGAGGGAGGGACGGCGGTGGAAGCGCGTCGGCGGAAGGCGGAGCGGGAGGAGGAAGCGGTGGAAAAGGAGGAGGACGGGGTTTTCTTGGAGGCAGTGAAGAAGATCGAAAGAGGAGAAGCGGGATTAGGGTTAGGGCTTGGTAAGCCGGGACGCGGGGTTTTATAGTTGGAGACGTCGCGGAGGAAGGGGGAGGGGTTGGGGGGAGGGGACGGAGGCGCGGCGTCGTCGCGCTCCGCCCGCCTGCGTCGCTCCATGATTTTTTTTGTTTCTTGGGGGCTTGGAGTCGATGGGGAAGAAGAGAGAAAGGAATGGGGTTTCTTGGCATTTCGGGACGCAATAGGCGGGAAATTGGAAGTGAGTTTTCCTTTCAAACGGAGGGTTCGATATGTAATTAGGCCGGTTTCTGAGGCTTCTTTACATAAAAACAAGGGGATGCAAGCAGGTCGGGTCGGGTTTGGTTATGGCCGATTGAGGTCCATTATATTTGATTGTAGGATAATTCGCTCGAAAAGGGATGTAAAAGTACTAATCTCAATAAATTGAGCCATTTAGGCGAAGATGGGCTTGACAAATTAAAAAAAAAAAAAAAAGTGTTCATTGAAGAATAAATATATATATATATATATATATATATATATATATATATATATGCACACATGGTTATAAATAAATTCTATGAAGGAATCCAAAGAATTTCTTCTAATAAAAGTCTTGTGCTAGTATGTAAATAGAAAATAATTATAAAATTATATCTAGTGATTGAATATAAAAATATTTTTTTAAAAAAATAACTACAAAATAGTAAAAAATAAAAAATATTTTAAAAATATTTTAACTATTTTCTATCAAAATAAAGATAAGAATAAAAAATAAAAGCCAAAGAATTTAAAAATATAGGGCGAATGATCCTTTCTTTATTTTTTTTACTTATTTTTTGAAAGATATAATTTATAATGAAAATAAAAAAAGTAAAAAAACATTTTTTGTTCTTAATTATCAAATGATGAAAATAAAGAATAGAAATATTTTTTTTCTTATTACCAAACATATTTTCTAAAGATTAAAAAGTAAAAAAAAATAAAAAAATATTTTTAATTAAAAAAATATTCTTCAAAATCAAATATGGCCCAAGTGACCCTTATCACTCTTGAGTGTTTAATTGCACAATTAATCCTTCCTCCTCAAAATATAAAATATATATATATATATATATATCTTTTTTGAGATTAATCATCTGTTACTAAACCAGAACACACGGAAAGATTTGTTATTGCCCCTAAGTGCAATGTAGCTGAAATGTGACAACCAGTGATAACCATGTTAATTCCGACCATCTAATAATTTCGGCTTTAAGATTGAGCAACAACAAACCCGCTGCCATCCTTGCTGATTAGATGTCTATCTACATAGTGAAGGTGCGGTCGTCTGACCAAACTAGTAAAGCAAGGAATACACAATCTAGTCCCATTCAACTGCATCCAAGCACTGATTTCAAGGAAGAAACGAAGAGAACTTCACATCCTGTGCTTCCATAAGCGCATTCAGGCAGTAACTGATGCAGCAAAGATCTCTGAACCATGCTGCAATTCCTGAACTGTTGACTCTGATCAATACTCTCATTGGCAGACAAAGATGAATGAGCTTGGCTCTAAAAAATGCCATTCTAGTTCCTTAAAAAGTACCTAGTCTTCCTATCTTCCTGTAAGACTGATCCATCTCATTTGGCAGTCAAACCATTTGCATAACTAGCATTCATGTTAGCTTAAATTGTTTATTTACAATTCGACAAAACATTAGCATTCAGTCCCTGAGAGTAGTTTCGATGTTGCTAGCCTCCATGTTTCCAGAATCCAATCATTGTTAGCTTAACTGGCATAATCATCACAGCAGCACCTTGCCAGAATTGGGCGCAGTTCACCTTCACAAATGGAAGTAGGCATGTTTAAAAAGACCAATGCAGACTTGCCTCGGCAAACACTGACAGTCAGAGATGCAGCATGTAACTTCCATTACAGATTTGGCTAGATAAAGATAGACAAAAAATTTTAAATGAATTCACCAACAACCAAGTAATTCGATGGAGGTTATTGCATGCTGTTGTCATCATTGAGATAAATCTCTCAGTGAGCAAAAAATGAGAGACTATTGCTAAATTTGTAAGGTAAACTGTAAGCAACATTCACGAAGGGATGAAGATGACTTCACAGGCAGATCTAGATAATCAGGATGAATTTAATTAGACAACTAAAAACAAAATTGAATTTCATTGCAAGAATTACATTTATGGCTCAGAATGGCTGTTTCTGCTAAGTTACATTTCAGGCGTGTTCTTATATGTCAAGAAAGTACAGATGATCTTGCTTGTAGAGTCAATAAACTGGAAAATCTATATAGGCCTCAACTTTGAATTAAAAAAAAGAAATATATGGCAACAGCCAAGGGATCTAAGATATCCAGCTCATTATCATGAGAGAGAGAGAGAGAGAGAGAGAGGCCTATTTCTTTCAATCTACAACTCTATCATCTATGATGGTTTCAGGCTTTAAAAAATCACCTGCAATAGTACCAGTCAAACAATAGATAATCAGGCTCCTACAATTGGTATGGCGTATTCTCATTTCATCATAGCAGCACCTCCAGAATTGAAAGCATCCAAAGATCATTCAATCTTCACTCCCATTCCCCATCCTCCACGATTTCATGAACTTAAAAAATTTGAGAACCAGAGGCAACAAATGCACTCACGACAGAGACAATGCTCTGAACTTTTCTTCCTTACAGCGCCTCTGATCACCAATCATAGACTCGAACACATCCAAAAGGCTGTCCAACCGCTCTATATCATCCCCCAGTTCCTTCAGGGCACAAACAATGCTCTCAATGGTAGACAAGCACCCAGCCTTGGGCTGATGCCTCACTTCACTATACAAGCTCTCCTTTCCTGTCTCCAACTTCAAGTGTGGCAGAAGCTTTAACCATGGATTCTCGTGGTATATCCTCTTTGCCTTTGCCCATGTGCCATCCAAAACAAGCAAATGCTTCACCTCAAAATCCACTGCTTCCAAACCAATTGATTTCTCGCTTGGAAAGAGAAGGGCTGATCCTGGAGGTACAACAATGTCAAACTCCATAAAGTCTCGAAATTCCTCACTTCCCTGTAATTTTTGCTTCCTCTGCAACTTGTTAACGGTAAAACCATTTGAAATGGCAGCTCTACCAATGGAAGTCTCTAAAAGCCAATCGATGTTGGGCTTTGCAGAACGCTCAATCGTGATTGTGAGATGACTACTGAAGCAAGTTACACTGTATTTATCTTTGGTTGTTGTGATACAATCTTCAGTGACTTTTGAGCACTCCCTGATACAAGTAAAATCCAAACTTTCTGATCGAAATGGCTTGGTCCGAGCATCTTCTTCGGATTCAGATAGAGATGACAATACACTCTCCTCATCGGTCTGTGATCCATAATCTCGAACAAGGTCATCCTTTGTATCTGTCTCCAACACTGAACCATTGGTTGTTTTGGATGACGGAAAATATTCTGAACTGCGCTTCGCAGAAGGGTTTTGAGGTTTCCTTGGATAGGAAAAATTACAACGATTGGCACATTCACCGCTGGTGTAACGATCGAGAACTCCCTGAACCAGATCATCATTGATAGCAGTCTGAGTTGCCGAAGAATTCGAACTTTCTCCTGATTCCGGCTTCTCCTGGCAGTTTCCATCGATCGAAAACGACCTGAATTCTCGATTGAATTCCAGTGGGCGAATCAAAAACCGGGCTTTGAAATTTACATCGGTAACAGGAATCACAGCGAGGTTTTTAAGCCCCAGTTTGGCAACTCTTGTGGAATTGAGAGGATGACTCTTCTCCAAGCTGTGTTGAAGGATCGTGACGGCGATCGAGTTATCGAGAGGCGAGGTTTGGAGACGGGAACAGAGGCAAATACGGGCAGGTTTGAAGCAGTTGAGGCAAAAGGGCCTCTTTGAAGGCCCCTCGCTCCCCATCTCTGGGGTCGGGGTTACGTCTTGGGATAGATCGGATGTTTGGACTGAGAAGGGATAGAGGAAGAGGGATAGAGAGCGGTGGATCGCCAAGAAACTGGTTCTGGTCGGGAAACCGGCCGGCATTGGCGAGCTTCACGCCAAAGCCAAAGCCAAAGCCGAAGCCAAACCCTAATTCTAGTTGGGGGCCTAAATCTATGCAGCGTTGAAAACCATAGACTTTGGGAGGAAGACCATGTACTACGGTACGAGGGACTGTGGACTGTTGGATCAGTGAGGTTATCATCAAAGGGTCCTAGTAGCGTCAGTCCGTGGGGTGGAAGTTTTCCAATCAGGTTAACGGTGGTTGATGAGGTCCTGCGGATTACTCAGAGTACAATTGCAGAGAAGTTGGGAGAGGAGCAGGTTATTGCAAAGTTTTTTAGGTGAGCAGGAAATGGTTTAGACGGGTTCTTACTTTTCTAAACTTCAAAACAATAATTTTTAAATCTTTAATTCGATAGTTTTGCAAAATTTTACTTTACTTTTTTTATTTGATTATATATATATATATATTATATTTAATAAAACTTCTATCAATTAAGTGAAAAACTCTTCTTTTTTTCTTATTTTCAAATAATATAAAAATTTCAGCCTCAACTTGATATTTTTTTAAAATTTAAAAAAATCTTTTTTTTTTTTCTCTTCTAATTTTTAAAAAGAGGATTATCAGTAACATAAAATAAACTTATATGAATGTGCTTGATTGATGTGATATTAAAGGTACACTTAGCATGGAGTTAAAACAAATAATAATAAAAGGTTATAAAAATAATATTTTTTTTCATACAAATTTTAAGGATGTAAAAGTTTCTATATTAATTATGCTTGCCTATACCTGTAAATGAAAAATGAAATATCATAGGTGTGACTATTAACTGTAATTAGTTAGAACAAAGTTGATGTAAAAAATAATGAAAACATCATTCATATTTTATTAATGCTATTAATTTAAAAAAGGTGGGATAAGAGAGAGTGATGGGATTATTTGATATATTGCTAGTTTCCTGTTTCAGGTTCTTTTCACTTTCCAAATAATTTTTAACTTTAACAATTTTGAATAAAAGAAGAAAAAAATATTTTCTAAAAAATATTAATTCCATACTAAAGACCCTTAAAAGGAAGAAAAAAAATTATAGGAGTTGCTTTTCATCTCCTTTTACCCCATACAAATGCACCAATATATGTTAATAAATAATCGATATGCAAAAATTAATTTTATCATTTCAAATTTTAAGTTTTATGCATAATTTTTCTTAAGCAATAAATTTTATATACGTAATTGATAAATAAATCCTTGTAGCTGATCTATATTTTTTTTTTATTCCTCATAAAGTATATAAAAAAAGAAAATTAAGTTGATTATGTATTATCCAAATACATTCCACAACAATCATTTTTTACAATTAAAATTACAAGTATATTAACTCTTTTCTATATCATTGCATTATGTATCCACTAAAAGTATATGCATGCATGCTTATCCATTAAAAAGATAAATTTTATATTATTTTTAACTTTTTATGAGTGATAATGTAAATAATCTCAATTCAGAAGATGTTATATAATAGAATTAAAAGATGAAGACTAAGGCTTCTATTTAAAAATAATAATAAAAAAATGATAGCTAAAGTCTATTAGAATGATATATTATTATTCTAAACTAATTATATTTTATAAGGTATGCTGCGTCTAACTCATCTATTCCAATCTTTCTCTGTATAACAAATGATTGCTAACTTTCATGAGTAAAGAGGTCATTTATTATCATATTAAAATTTTAATTACTAAATACCCTTAGAGATAAATTAGTATCATGGTTAAAAATGGCTCACATATGATCAAATATTACTGTATTTATGCCCATAACTATTTTTCTTTGATGAATTTAAACGCAGATAGCAGATACTGGATAAAAACTCACATCTATATTTATTTAAAATATATAAATATAAATTAAATATTAAAGTATGGATATATAAATAGACATGCGTTTAGTAGTTGCATTTTATAATTCTCATATGAAATATATTATAAGTAGCAGATAAATCATTTTCTTTTAACGATGATCGTGCTAAAAGTCTGAAACATAAACATTTTTTTAATAAGTCCCACCTGACCCATTTATCATCAACCATCAAAGCCTGAATTGACGGTTCTGATCTAACGACTATCCTCTTCAGGGCTGGGCTAGTGGAGGGCACGGTCAGGCCACGCTTTCCCAAGCCAAAGAACCTCTCGCGAACCCACCATCAGCTCCGGTTTCCCGGACTTCTCTTTCCTTCTTCTTTTCTTTTGCTGATGGAACTCTTGAGTAGATCTTACGGGACTCAGACTCTTCTTCCCTTTTGATCTCGCGAAGAAAGCTGAAGCTGAAGCTCGGTTGCTGAGGACTTCTTAGAGGAGACGAGGCGATGCACGACTTCTGCTTCACGATCCCGTACGGGCTCCTGGTCCTGGTGGGAGGACTCGTGGGCTACGCGCGGAAGGGCAGCACCGCGTCGCTCGCCAGCGGCGCTGGCTCTGCCCTCCTCCTCCTCCTCGCCGGCTTCATCAGCCTCAAGGCCTTCGAGAAGCGCCGCAACTCCTATCTCGCCCTGATCCTCGAGACCGGTATGCAACCTTCAATTGGCTGATCCATCCTCTCATAATTCCTCATTCCATTTCCATTTTTTTAATTTCTTCCATGTTTTCTTGCTAATATTTTTTCTATAGATCGAGGAAGCGATTGATCAATAGATTTACGAGCCCAATAATATGTTATTTGTCTGTGATCAGATAATTGACGGTTCTCTATTTTCTGGTACTTCCTACCTTATTCTATGACAAGGTCTTGTCACAGTGCCATTGATTTAGGACTCACTATTTTTCTTTTTAACGCCTTTTTCTCTCTTACAGCAGCTTTCCGTAATAAAGAATGGTTGATGTTTTTTAACATTCATGCGTTTAGGGAGGAGGTAGAAGCTACTGTGTGAAGTTTAGATCTATTCAAACGACTGGAAAGTCCTTGTTACTGTGTCTAATTTAATTCTCTTAATACCATCTTAAAAAGTTTTTCATTCCAAATGGCAAGTTTAGCTTATTTCTGAGATGTTAGCTAGGTGATGTGTCTTGCAGTTTCCAGAATAAATTGTTCAAAATAAGAAGGCATTGCATTTATAATATTCACCACTTTCTAGTCTGTTAGCTAGTTCCTAGTTCATTTTGTTCTCTTCCAGTAACCACCAGAGGAAGTGACTTTGGGTTGATGATTGGGGAGGGAATTCTTCCAGTGATTAAAAGTTTCACTTGGAAGATTTTAACACTTTCTTGATGTAATCATGTAATTTGGATCTCTGGCAAGGGAAGCAAAGGAGGCACAATGCATGAGGCTTGAAATCTAAAAGGTAGCATAGTGGGTAGTGTGAGTTCTGGATGCCAATGTTGTGACAAATTTTCAGTGATGTTTTATGGAATATCAATTGGAATTTTATCTAGATAGAATTGAATTATGGTTGGATCTCTAAAGGGCATTTTGAAGAAGGGAGTTAAAGTACTAAGATGGTCCTAGATCACTTAAGTGGAGGCTGTTCGGTATTAGTCTTGAGTGGATGCCAATGAAGCTTCTGTAGAAGTATAAGGAGAGTATGGAAAATGTTTTCAGAGCAGTTTGGTTACATAATAAGAAAAACATGATGATAAGTCTGTCCAACCGATTACTTGAAAGTAGAACAAGATGACCTATTGAAGGGAAGGTGGTGGGAAGGAGAGAACGATGGAGGTGTTACTTTGACAGTGCTGTTTTCTTGCAGTGCTGCAAAGGTTTTTCAGGAATCTCCTCTCCACTCACAAATCAAATCATCACTTAAGTGGAGACCATTTAGTATTAGTCTTCAGTGGTGCAAAAAGTGAAAGCGTGGACAAGATTGGCAATCTGGAAATTTTGTGTGGATGCTCAACCGTAGCTGTGATGATATGAAGATGTTTGAAATAGCATCCAAGGCTTTACAGCAGCCTGTTAAGTACTGCCAGACACATCTGAAGCCTTGGACCATGATGGGTGCTGTAGACTTCTCTTGGGATGTAGGATTGAATGTGGGAAGTTGGGATATGTTAAGAATATTTCAAGCTTGATAGAGGTTGTTTTAGGGGTGAACATGAGGAATTTTGACGAGACAGAATATATGAGATTGTTTTTTGGTGAATATCGAAAATTTATGGTGATCATAAACAAAATATGCTTAGATCCTCAAATTGGATTCTTGGTTGTGTCTCATAGTTCTCTTCTGTCCGAGAAGTGGTCTTGTTGTAAAAGCAATCGCATTAATATAAAGATGATGATTTTAAATTGATAATGTTTTTGAAAGTGCGAGCTTACCAAGTTGGTAAAATTTGGCAGTCATACCAAATGACCCAGGTCAAATCTCACCTTCATTAGCCTATTGCTTGCAACTCTTTCTAGCAAGAGAAAGGAAAACATTTTTTTTCCCTTTTTCTCATAATTATACTATCGACAAAAATGATTCTATATATTGATAGTTTCCAACATTGCATCACTTTCTCTTTTGATTGTATATCCATTGACTCTATTTGAGAATTGTTTATTGCTTTCCCAAGTTTGCATTAGCCTAGATTCTTATTCTGTTTCTATTTTTGCATTAGAATCTCTCTTGCACCAAACAATAGATAATTGCCCCTAAAATCTCAAAATTGTGATGCACATTGATGCTCACTGTGTATCCAGTGATATCATTGTCGAGTTGAGGTGAATTTGCAATCAGAATTTTGGAATCGATGACTTGTTAGTAGAGTCAAGGTCTTCATTTAAGTTTCTGTTAGAGCAAGTCTCCAGTTTAAGTGGCTTCAAAATCTGACAATATTGCTTTGCCTATTTCAGATTGCAGATTGCTTATGATCCATATTGATAAAGTAGTAGGTCAAGTGTATGTGTAATTCATTTGACAAGACTTGAAATATGTAGTAATTGTCATGGTATTCTGTATTTCTTCTTCATTCAAACCAACTGATAATGAGTATCAACTTTGTCAAAAGATTTGAAACACACCAAACTTGAAATTGATGGTTGATGATCCTGTTTACCTTTGATACCATTTCTTAACTTTCCAAAAAGGTGATGTGATGTGGACAAGACTTGGCTAACAACTATTAGCACAATTGGTTGGCAACACACCCTCAAGGTATTACATACATACATTACACATATATATATACACGTGCGCGCGCATATACCTATATACGTATATGTATGTGTGTTTTATAAAGAGAGAGAGGACTTGAATCCAAAGTTGGCACCCCTTTTTTGAGGGTTTGCTCTTGGAGGAGGTTTAGGGTTTCAACACTAGTGATGGCACATTAACCCCATCTCTCTCTCTCAAAAAATAAAAGAAGAAGAAAGAAAGAAGTGCTCTATGTAACTTTAACATCATAGAGGAAATGTTATCCTTTGTAGCATCTGAACTAGGAATTTGTTACTTTTCACTCAACTGACAAAAGCATTTCCTTTGGATATCAAAAGCACTATTTAATATGGAAAACAACAAACTTGTTTCTACCTTTTCTTTTGATCTTGTTTTCTATGCTCTGGTTGTTATTAATTTTTCCTGTTAACTCTTTGATAATCACCTTCTTGAGCTAATATTGACTAACTCTTATTTAAATATGTTTGCAGTATTAGGTCAAGAAAAGAACTTACTTTTTTTCTTTTTCTATTTCTCCCTTCTGTTCATTATTTCCTCCCCTTTATTGTTTGACTTTTATCTTCTTGCTGTTGTCTGTGATCCAGTTTGTGCCCTTGCATTAACATATGTTATGGGGCTAAGATACCTTGAAACATCCAAGATAATGCCAGCTGGAGTAGTTGCTGCTCTCAGGTTTGTTAGTTGAATATTTATTGAGTTTGCCATTGATATCCTTCACATTTTGTACATTAGTTTTTATTTTCAATCATTTTATTTTCACCAACTCACTGGTTCATAAATCAGGCACCTCACTATGTGCCATCCACTGGCAGAGCTCTGCTCCCATTTGAATGTTCAGTGGAACATATTGACTAACATATTATATCCCCTTTTTACTACTATCATATAAGACATCAGTCTCAAAGAGGCATGCATGCACATAAAAATATGCAAAATCTATGCTGAATTCCTAAGACTCAAATGCTCAAGTCACATATTCACTATTTTTTTTAATGATTATTGAATATTTATTTCATGGTAGAAACTAGGCTGAGAATGTATGGCTTGTAAGCTGTTGAGGGTAATTGTTATTGTAAAGGTTGATAGTGGCTAGATGTTTTGGAGGTGCATTTTGGTTAATCAAATGGTGTAAGTGTCTTCTATAATTAAAAAAATTTATTCAGAATAGAGTAAAATCAAGAACAATTTGTCTCTTTATACAGACATGCTCCTACACATGTCAAATGAAGACACACTTTAGACTTTTACAGTAACATGTGTTTTTTGAAGAAAATATTTGTGCTCAGTGGCAACCTCCTCACAATGTCAGTGTTAAGATAGTAGTTGGCAAGTTTAACTAGAAAACATGACACTGTTGAATCCATGAGGTGTTGCATAGGTTGATATGGGGTAAAGCCAGAATTTTTTTCCTTCCTTTCTTTCTTTTTGTTTTTGGTTGAGTTTTGGAAAACCAATAAGGTAAATACTGCAGGACCTGTTGAAACATTGTACTTAATAGTTAACATTTACTAATCCAGCCAATAATATCGTGTGCTAAGCAGCTAATCATCTGCAAATTTAGAAATGACCTGAATCAGCTACTGCAGAAATCAATTCATGTTCCCAATACTATTGAGAAGTCAAAATTGAGCAGAACATTTGTTTGAAATCCTTTTTCTGTGGGCTAAGAAACGACAATTATTCCTACCCCATTTTTCATGTCTATTATTAATCTTCAGACTTCAATTTAGTATTGCTGCTCCCTGAGAGGTTGTGATCTTTTGCTTCATAAACTTTTGGACAAGTGGGATGTACACAGTTTTTTCAAAGGGTTCCTTATTCTCCCTTTTTCTATTAGCATCACATGATTATGCTTTATGTTTAATGTATTATTAATAAGACAATTTGTCACATCCTGAATATTGGGTTTTCTTGCAGTGCACTTATGTCTGGATTCTATCTTTACAAGATTGCAACTGGTGGCAATCATATCCCACCCAAGGCAGAGTAAACATATCAGTTGAAATTCCAAGTGTGTGACATGCTATAGGGAAAGTGACATGGTAAGGTTCTCGGTTTGTAAGTTTTCTCAGTTGTATTAGTTGCTGGAGGATATGATCATATCTTAGTGGCACACGCATTATATACTTGGTTTTCATGTCGAAAGAAAATGAAAGTTCACTAAGTCATAGATATACCTATCAGATTGTTTATCTTGTCATTTTGATGACTTCACTAAACTGAACATCCTTTTAAGGTTGATGCTGTCTTTTATCAAGACTTAAAGAAAAGAATATGAGATAACTTTGCATTTTGGTGATTTATTTTTTCTAAATGTGGTCATGGCACTATCCAAGGCAATCCTTCTTCATTGCCTCTAGACGTCAACTGAGGCCTCTGCTTGGGGAAAATCATCTTTATTGCGTTAGGTGAATTTGTTTATCTTTGGATTCACTGTTGTCTAGTTTTAGTGTTCTTTTTCATGCCGATAACGACTGCATAAATCCACCATCAAACTGTAAGCTTTTGGTCTAGTTATCTTTTTATGCCAGCTTTGTTATACTGTCACCTTTTTCATCTCTGTTACGCACGGATTATTTCAAGCAAGCAATTATTTCTGAAACCTAAACCTGCTTTCATCTCTTTTTTTGTTTCTTTACATTTGAAGCTGGTAGTCATTTCTATCTATTCGCTAAACTTTTTATCTTAGGACCACAACAATTCATTAAATCCGTCTTCAAAAGTTGATTTTTCTCTATTTTATACAAACTTGGGATATTCGTTATGATGCCTAAACGCAAAGCTGCGGGAAAGAGATTGGATGATGGATTGGGGAGACTGTGGGTCTGTATTCCTGCCCTTTTTTTTGGATACTGGAAGTCATTATAAATATATTGTGTATTTGTGTTATCTCATCAGTTAGTGCATTGTAATAGTTCAGTTTTCATGCTGACTTTATCACCTACTCCTTTAACAGGCAGTTCCAGATATTCTCTCATCTATGAGCTGGATTTTCCTTGAATGTCATAGCTCAGCATCATTGGTGCTGCAGTAAATGGCTACTTGCTTTTATTTATTTATTTATTTCTCCACTTAATCCGATGTCTCTTAAGCGGCGCGTTTAATAGAGCCAGCTAGGAAAACTACGAATCAAAGTGATAACTATTTTACTACCATCAATTTTTCATGGCTCCCTAACTCTACCAGAGATAAGTAGTTTTCTATGGGCAATGAACTCCTGCTACGAGCGCTCGGTTCGTTCTATGGGATTTCGGGAGAGTGGAAGGGGATGTGCCAGAATTATATGTGCATATCGTGTGCAAAGAGACTACCCAGCTAACACGTAATTAAAAATGTTTGGATTCCAAAATTCTTGGGAAGCACCTTGCCTTGTCCGCCCATGTCTTACCGTCACCGAGCAATCAGAGTTCAGGTTGTCTGGCGATGTGAACCCTATTGACAATTTGATTTCAAGATTCCTTATGTCATGAGTTCTTTTCATTGGTCATCCACAGACAATGTCCCTTCAAGGTTCTAAATCATCATCATTATTGACAGATTTAAGGCCATTGCTCGTGCCGGTTGGTAGGCTAACCTGATTTTCTCGAGCTTTGTAGTCTGTAACTTTGAACGATGAACTTTGATTTTGCCGGTGTTTCTAAGGCATCTTAACTTTTATTTTTTTAATTGGATCCTTGTTTAATTTTCATTTTTATGAAAAATCTTCATGTGAAGTCTCCACATGTTGATGTTTTTGTCTTTAAGGCTCCCAATGCTCATAAGACATGGTAGATTTTACCAAGCGAAGGTGTGTCTAAAAATACAACCGTAGAAAATCGTGTAGCGCTTTCTAAGACCATTGGTTTAAGGTTTTTTTTTTTTTTTTTCTGAAGAAAATTTTTAGCATTTCTTTCTTGCTGGATCTGTTAGCAAATTGTCGTTAATGAGCTTAAATAATATTCTTTTACTAACCTTGTTTTAGACAAGATTCTAATTTGTCACGGTGCCAAGCCAAGATGGTAAAACCGCATCAATAAAAACTAGCTTTGTAATCACTGTTTGGTTTGTTTATGTTGGTCCCCTTCTGCAATAGATCGTTTCCACAAAATTCAGGCTGATAATTGTTGGCCCCACCTTCTAAATTCTTCATCTAAGTTTAATTACATTCATATTCATCAGGACGCTTGAATTCACGGCTAAACGCCAATTTTGTGATGATTCAAATAAACTGATTGCCAACGTATAAAAGAGCGTCTCGAAAGTATGAAATTTTCATACGACTGGCTCTCAAAAATAGATTACGTACTGCTGAATTGTCAAGGGGGAATTGCTAGATCCTTGCCTCTATTGCTCCCTTCTTCCTCCCATCTTGACTTGCCTCCTGTTCTACCTTTTTCTCATCCACATGATAAGATCCATCTACAATATGAATCAGAGGAGAGTTTATATTATTTTTGAACTTAGGTTTTGGACAATCTATAAACAAAGTTTTCCTTCATAAATCAAGGATTGCGTCTCATTTTTTTAGGAAATACCCATCTTTGTTGTGTTCTTGGCATTGTAGTAGTGAATCAAAGCTTCAAAATATCTTGTTTCAAATAGGCTCAATGAATTAGGGTAGCAATTCATATTTTTGTATCGCATTCATATTGTATCGAAACTAAGGTATAATAGCGTATGGATCAACACGAATACGATATGAGTATTACATAAAAAATACGGTATGACATACATAACTTGTTTAATAAATAAATCATTTTGAATTAATACAATATAATTTGCTTAATATGAACAAACATGTCTTACTTAAAATAAATAGGTATTTTTTGATTCACTTAATATATCATCAATTAAATAGATTTGATTTGCAACATGATATAATTAATTTATATTATAATTATATTAATATATTTAAAATATAAATCTATTTAGAATCAATTTGAATATAAATATTTTATGATTTGAATCATATAACATGCAGTAGTCTTATTTTATCATCTTTACATCAATAGGAATATAGATATAAGAAGTGAGATTAGCTAATGATTTAGAAATTTTAAGATAACATAAAAGTTTAGATTTTTAAACGATGGATCCATCAAGCAGACGTAGAGAATGACCGCCCCGGAAAATAATGATGAGCATGTATGAGCATGTGAGATGGGACGAATGGGACCCTTTCGTCAGCAACATCGACGTCTTTTTGGACAGCATGAAAGATTTCGTATCTCTTGGTTTAAATCCATCTGTCAGGACATGTGATTGCTGATTGTACGGTTGTGTTTCCGGTTTCATGTACTCCAGACGCAAAGCTTTTATTTTGATAAGAAATTTATGAGGGAGACGACAAAAAAGTGAGAACGATAGAAGCATTGAGTGGATAGCGTTCTAAGCTAGAAGGAAGCATATCTAGCGTGGGAAGAGGCCAACCGGAACGAGGGTAACCTCTTTCACTTGTTCCGTTTTGGTGCAAAAGAATGATAAATTTGATTAAAAAAAGCCATAATGCTTTAATAATCATGATCTTAATGAAGGGTTCTTGTTAATTATCAAAATTTTGTACCCAAAAAAAAAAAATATCAAAAATAGGTTTTGGTATGCCACGAATCATCACCATTTCATCACAGAAGCCATTGTTTCACCTTTTACTGGTATTATAAAAAGATCATGCAAGTCGCCGTCTAATATTATTATATTTTTTAGTTTTTAAAATAACTCTAATATAAATCTCATTATTTTTAATAAACAATGATATTCTCTTGACAGCTTTGTATTGCTAAGGTAGTATTGGTTTTTTTTTAATGATAATATGAGGCTCGTAATGATCTAGATTTTGTGTTGGCTAATTCGGATAAAAACATCTGAACAATTGTGATCATACATTCATAATGCATCAACCGTATGATGTACGATATAACTTTGATCCATGCTTGCATTGGTTTTGAAAAATCGATCCAGTTTCATCCTCTTCTACTCCAATTAGTTTGATAAATTTATCTAATCAATTTATTAGGTTCTTGAATTAGATGAACAATAAACCCATGATTAATCCATTAAGACTGTATTACTAACTGCTACAAATTTGTTTCATGTTTTTGGGCAAACAAGAAAACAAACTTGGAGCAAAAATAGTGGCCCATCAAGCTCTCACGAAGCTGACCCCAAGCACCATCCACTGAATAAAGCCTGGTATCCACTGAATAAAGCCGGATGGTGGATGACGAAGGATATGCCTGAGATTGTTGCACGACATCAGTGGGACGCTTGGATGGTTGAGATTCTTTTTTTTTAAAAAAAAAAATCTGAAGTTTCGATGAATGATTTGAGATCACAATACTCCACCACCCTACTACCGTGTACTTTCCTTTATATTAAATAAAAGGTTAAATTATTATTATTATTTTTTTACCCTCAAAATTTTCACTCAAAACTCATCTGAACCCTTTAATTGTTACGATTTACATCTTTATATTTTAAAATATTATATTTATAATATTTTATTATATTAAATCAATTAAAATTGATAGGATAACTAATGTATTAGTTCAAGTGAATTGATTGATAGGATAACATATTAACTATTTTATTAATTTTAATTTAATTTTATATAATAAATTATTAAAAATATAATATTTTTTTTAAAAAAAATTATATTGTAATAACTAAAGATTTAAGAATTAAAATAAATTTTATAAAAAAATCTGAAGGAAAAAAAAAAAAAAGTATATTTTTACCTAAATAAAACTATAGTTGGCATTAACATCACCATAACAACCAAAAAAAAAAGCCATCAAATTAAACCTTAACTATTCCTTTTATAGCAAAAATTATAAAATAATAATGATAAAAATATTTTTTTATCAATCATATTATGAAATATTACTATTAAATTAATAAAAATATTTCAATTTAAAAATATCACTGAAAAAAAAAGTCATAAATTAGCCTTGCTATACAGTGATTGTTACATATCATGGTGATAAAAAATGTTTTTTTTTTGAGTGTTTTAATAGTTTTTGCAAAACAATAATAATAATTAATTTCATAACTCATTCTCTCTCTCTCTCTCTCTCTCTCTCTCTCTCTCTCTAACAACTGTTCCTCCCTCTCTTCCTCTTTATTGCTCTCGTCTTCTCTCAATTTATGTGGCAGAAGACAGCCACTTAATGCATTGCTTTCAAGAGAGGTCTGAAATCTGTCCTCTTTCACAGACTCCCATCGTACAGAGCGGTCCCCGCTCTGCCGGCTGCGTTATTGTTCACTTCTTACCCAAGATGAGACGAGGCCCATCATATTACCTGCTGGATTAGCTCTTCGTTTCAAACGAAACAACAATGTAGCCGCCGACTTAGATGCGAGGCTCTAAATTTAGAGTTGCATTGAATATTTTATATTAATGCCATGCAAAATACTATATTATTCATTCAAAAGAAGGCCCTCTAACATTGTTGAAAAAAGAAAATTGTTTAGCAATCATGAACTAGTTTTTATGTTTCTCATGCTGATGACTTTATTCTAATAGACTTCTAAATTTGATTCACCAAACTATTTGCTAAACTTTAGCAAAGATCTCAAAACTACGTACTCTTGATGTCATTCCTTTACCTTGGAAAGAGTAGAAAGAGACTCCTACTTTCTACCAAAACGCAAGATAATTTCATCTCTACAGTTTTCAGTCGATACCAAACAAAAAAAAAAAAAAAAAAAAAAAAATTCATGTATAGAGATGTTCTTTGACGGTGTTGTGGTACCTACTTTGCTATATCTCTTATATTCATCAAACAGTCCATTTCTATAACACAGTTATGGTCTTTCCTCTTCCAATGCTTTGAGGCGATTAGAGTAACAAAAATAAAAAAAATAATATACATTTATCTTATTTCTCTGTGAACTATATTTACGTAATTTCAATGCAAAAAATTTGACGTACGATCAAAATTTTTATAAAATATCCTGCGGTGAAATCTTGGAAAATGACGTTTTTGTTACCATGCCAGCGCCGTGTCGGTACTTGGAATCAAGAACGAGGGCATTTCGGTCAATTCACGGACCCCTCTTAACTCGGATCTCTCCCTCCCTCCCGGGAATCAAGAATAAATAAATCTTCTTTGTTTCCTCCATCAAATTAGACTGAAAATCGCATGATGAAGAATGAACGGTTCCGATAATCCGATGACGTCAGCTCAAATAGATCCGTGTCAGTTCGGCCAACTCCGTCTCAGTCTTTTATCTTTTCGGGCTTCTTGCGGCTCTGAACGAAAGCTTCTCTTTTCCATTAAAAATAATAATAATAATAATAATAATAATAATAAAACTATATAAATAAGCCCTCGAAACCTCCACCCCCTACACGGCTCCCTTCTTCTTCTCCTCTTCCGAAGCCATGAAGTCTTTCCCTCTCAAAAGAATTTTCTCAATTCCACTCTTTCTTCTTGTTCTTCTTCTAATCGCTCTTCTTCTCTTCTCTTCTTTTTCTTCGTTTGATCATTCTTCTTCGAACTGGGGGCATGGGCGGTGGAAGGCTCCGTTCCGGCCGACGGATTTCCTTCCCCTGCTTCCAGGAATCGTCTCATGGCCGATCCTTCGGTCGCTTCGCAGCGCCGTCGACCTTCTCCCGACCTACGTCGGCGCCGCCTGTGCCACCAACGACGACCTCGAGTGGAAGGGCGCCTGCTTCTATGAGAACCGAGCCTGGATGGAGTTCCACAACAAGAGCGAAACCCCGTTTGGCGGCGGCACTCTCCACATCAAGGTTGGCCAGAAAGCAAGAAAGAAAGAATAATTTTTATTTTTATTTTTAAAAAAAACTCACTTTTACTGCGCTGGTTTTGGGGTTTTTAACCTTAGGCGAAGCGAAAGTTTCGATTTTTCACAAGTATTTTGAAGGATTTCTGGGAATTGAGCTATTGGATTCTTTGATATTGCTAACTTGTGGGTTTTTCGTTGGTGTTAATTTTACTTGGGCTCTCTTTTTGAGTATTTTGGAGGATTTTTGAAAAAAGTGGCTTTTGGGTTCGTGGGGTTCTGTAGGATTTATTATAATTAGCTAGTTTGGGTGTCTCGTAATTTTTACCTTTATACTTTATTAGTTTTACCGTTTTACTGTTATTTGCACTGATCTGCGACAAAAAGTACGTCACGTCTCCCTCTCGTTTTTTCCTCTCTTTCTTGCTTTTTTTTTTTTTTTTTTTCGTGAGATATGTAATATTTCTTTGTTTATGTTTAAATTATTGACAAAAAAAAAAAAAAAATCTGGCAAAGTTCAGCTGAAATTTGAAATTTTTATGCTAACGAGAAGTAACTACAGTCTTTGCTAATTGATCAAAGGAAGTGCTGAATTAGATAGGTAGTATATCAAGGCTTAATAAAAACCAAATCGCTCATGATACTAGTCGCCAGGAAAGCCAAAAATCATAAGCAAAGTAATTGTAAAATAAAATAAAAATGGCAAAACCCTTCTTTCGCATAGTCTCAACAGCCAATCGCCCACTCTAGCTGATTTGTATGTTGAACGCTTGCATTGCAGCAAAATTTCTTTTTGTGCTTCCTTATCAATGGTATTATAGTTCATGCTTAAATATTGAAATGAAAGCTATCTCTATCAATGTTGTAATTATAGTTCATGCTTAAATATTGAAGTAAAGGCTATCTCTATCAATGTTGTACCGTTGTAAGTGTTAGTATTATTTTGGCTAAATAGCCTATGAAGTTAACAATTTCTTCATTTTCTGTCCAGACCAGCAATGCACATAGTTGGACATGTATGGATCTTTACATCTTTGCAACTCCATTCCGAGTGACATGGGATTACTACTTTCTGTCTCGAGAACATACTCTGGATTTTGATGAATGGGAGGGAGAAGCTGAGTATGAATATGTAAGTTCATACTGTAAATATTTGAAATCTAAGTATAACAAATAAAGCATTATTTCCTGATTTCATTGGCAAAGTTTTTTTTTTTTTTTTTATATATAACTTTAGATGACATCAGGTGAAAAATAATGGAGTATCAATCTTTCTTATGCAATCGGGAATGATTGGAACCCTTCGAGCTTTGTGGGAAGTTTTTCCTTTGTTTACGAATACTGGATGGGGTGAAAACTCAAATCTTGCTTTTCTAGAGAAGCACATGGGGGCAACATTTGAGGAGCGACCAAAACCGTGGGTTTCAACTATTAACACCGATGATGTTCACTCTGGAGATCTTATACTTTTATCAAAGATTCGTGGGCGCTGGGGTGGTTTTGAGTCATTAGAGAAATGGGTGACTGGAGCTTATGCTGGTCATAGTGCAGTCTTCCTCAAGGATTCTGAAGGAAAGCTTTTTGTTGGAGAGTCTGGCCATGAAAATGAGAAGGTTAGACTTGATCTGTTGCTGCTAGCTAACAATTCCATGCATGCCTTGTTTTAGCTGTATGAAAATTTGGTTTTTATATTGTTATGCTAACTATCTTTTATGCTGCTTCTAATCCTTGCTATTTCTGAAAAATGAACATATGCATGAAAGTTTCTGGTGACAAAGAATCAAGCAGTGTTAACTGGTGGACATCATACAGGAGGAGCATTTTCACTTATGCATATCCTCTTACCTTTAGCTCAAGATTTATGCATATAAATGTGTAATCTTGAGCATAAGTTTATCTTTTATTTATACATGCATCCATGCTTCTAGTTTTATAGAAGAGCATGCATATGAATGCTTATAAGTTCACAAATTTCCTTACATCTATATCAATTTTATCAAATAACTTTTTGGATACACTAATATTTATTCTGGAAGTCTGGTTGCTAACTTTCCTTTTTATTATACATATATGTGTGTGCGCACGTGCATGTGCATGCACATGCATTGGTATGTCATTGCAAGATTTGTCAAAATTCTACATCTCAAGTTAGGTTCTGGCTCTGAAATACATCTTCGCATTTTCTCTTAGAGCATTGTACACTTTGGTGTTGTAGTTTCTTAGCGCTTTTTCACAATATTGTTTTCTTAAAGTATTGGTATTTTATACCAGTTCTACAATTCATCCTATCACAATGGTGCTTTAAGGTTTAAAAATAATAAAGATAACAGGCACTGGCAGTATAATTTTTATCAACTTTCCTGTTGTACTTCATTTTGAAATTGTTAGCTTAGATTCAAAGCTGTCTTCTCTTTGGCAGGGTTCTTTTTTCCCATTTTTAAGATTCAGTTGTTCTGATAACTTTTATACATGACTTTTAGTTGATGTTTATACAATTCCTTTGATCATGTTATGTATGGTACAGTTTTTGTTTGTTGTCTTTTTGGTGATGGAGCTTATGTTTTCTTACTTTTTAGGGTGAAGATGTGATTGTTGTTATGCCATGGGAAGAGTGGTGGGACTTTGAGCAAACCAAAGATGATTCGAATCCCCAAATTGTGTTGCTTCCCCTGCACCCAGATGTTCGAGCCAAATTTAATTCTACTGCAGCTTGGAAGTATGCAAAAGGCATGATAGGGAAGCCTTATGGTTACCACAATATGATTTTCAGCTGGATAGATACCACAAGTGGGAATTACCCGTCGCCCTTGGATGCACATATGGTCTCTTATTTCTTATACTTCTTAATATAATTTTTTTTTTTTTTTTGGGAATCAAGTTGCTAATTTTATAGTTTCTTTATCATGTAATAGGTTTGGTTTTTTAGGATATTCAAAATTATCAATATATCTTGTGGATAAATGCTAAGCATCATCTATGCAACATACTTAAAAATGCCCTTGCTGAAAGTCATTCATTTACCTAATTTTGGAGATTCATGCATGCAAAAGATTTGTTTGTGCTGGTGGGAGCCACTCTTCGTTAAAGCAAGCTGTTATATCACATGATTATCTATTGCTTCCTATATATATTGACTTATGATTTTCTCTGTACAGTTTGTTCTTGTTCATCTATCCACCTTTTGCCTCTTCAAATCCAAATTGTAATTTGCAATCCATATAAGCAGTTCATGTTTGCTATACATGGATCATCTTACGCCAAAACCTCATAGTTGTATGTGTGTAGGTATGCATGCGTTTGTATTTTGATTGTTGTATTCTACTGTTTCTCTGAAATCAGTGTCTTTTTTTTTTAATGGCTCAACGGGTATTTTCTGGGAAAAAATTCTTGGGGTAAAGTTTTCTTGACATCAGTTTTTCTGGAAAAAGTTTTATAAGGGAAAATAAATTTTACCATGTTTGGTTGATATGAAATTTGTATGAGAGAATAACTTTGGAAATAATTTTCTATGTTTAATTGGAGGTAATTTTGCGTGAAAAAATATCAATCTAATTATTATAACCATAAAATAAAGATTGCATGGGAATTAAGTGGACATGGATTATTAGGTTGACATGGGAGAAAAAAAAAATATATATATTGAGGGATAGTTTTGGTCTTTTGTGCCAAAATTTTTTCTGATGGGAGAGAAAAAGAGTGCAAGAAAATAAATACCATCTCCCACTTTCTGATGGAAGGAGGAAAGTGTGTGGGCCCCACATAATTTTTTCTCCCTTTTCCAATCAAACATGGGAACAGGACCTATTTTTCCTGCAACCAAATGACCCCTAATAGGAAACTAAACATGTCTATATCTTCCTCTTCAATAGTGTCCAATTTGAGGGTTGCAGTACTGGAGGAATTGCTAATATGCTACGTCTGAAAGTCAATTGACATGGTCAAAGGGCCAGCTGTTGCTTACTGAAGTCAATCCCCTTGAAGAGGCTGCTTATTGCAGTTTCCTTCGTATTACAATGCAATAATGGCTTTTATATTCATAATATTAACCTGCAGTAGAATGATGATCTCGATTGCACAGTTTAAAGCTTCTAAATTCAAAACCACATATGCAATGTTGAACTGTTGATTAGATATACAGTATCAATTTAAAATTTCTTGCTCTTTTTTTTCCTCTCTTTCTTTGAAGTGCTAACTGCTGGTTGTGATGCAACATAGGTTGCTTCTGGTATGACCGTGTGGAGTAAGCTCAAGCCAGCCTACGCTGGTAACTTGTGGAATGAAGCCCTGAACAAACGACTTGGAACTGAGGTTTGACTATCCATGCATTTTGTTGATCAAATTCTTCTTTTCATATGTTCATATTAGTATAACTGTTTAATTGTCCATTATTTTCTTTTCAAAAGAGAAACTATCAGTTTTCTTTTCAAGGATAGTCTATTTTTCCTGGTGAAATAAGTAGCAGTGGTTCAATTTTCAGGATTTATAGGAAAACCTGAGCTTCACCTTCAGGGATGTTGAATTTGTGGCTGATGGAATTATCTGGATTGGGTAACCAGTACCATCCAAACGGACATCTAGTAGAAACACCGGAATTGCTCTTTGTCATTGTTATTCTAGTAGGATTTCGTCATAGCAGTTAGCATAGGGTGAGTTCGAATTCTAAACCCCTTTTTCTAAGATAATTTGGGCTGACTTTGGTTGTGCAATCTGCAATTCGCTTGGGGCTGGGTTAAGCATGGGAACCTTGAATATAAGCTGGTTTGGTTCATGGTAGGATATTGGTTATAGCTATAAGTACAGAGTCAAGTTGGGCTTATTTCAATTGCCCATCTGCCACCCAACAGGTCACTCTAGGCTTATATATGAATTATACTTTAGCCTTGGGCAATTTCTGAAGCAAGACCCAATCCCAACACCAACCACCACTCCAGGAAAAAAACAGAAGAAAAAGGAAAAAAGAAAAAAAAAAACCACCAAAAGAAAAAAAATCATGAAGACTGCCCCTAGCTCGACGTTCTCCCTCTAGATTTGTGGGGATTCATGCTCCTCTTTCTTTCGTTTGTCTCAAATCTTCAATTAAGTCCTCAACTTCTAGGCTTTACCTGTTGAAGTCTGAGGTTGTGACACCACATGCATGACCTCCTCCACCTTACTGAATTAAGAGATTAGACTTTTTGTTTCATTATTGAGTATATATTTATGTTGGTTAGGTGGGTTAACTCAGATCCGAGACTTGTTATTAGGTCAGTCATGTTCTTGTCCAGCCTCTCCATGCTGACATGGGCATAACACAACCTGAACAAGACCTGACCTAAGTTATTGCCACTCCCATGTTTGTTGATGAGTGGACTGCATATATGTGGCGTATATCATCAACCGAGAAAGAAATCCAATTTGCGCTTACTGAAATAAGCTAAGTGCTTCCGTGAAACATAATCCTAATCTTATGCACGGTATTAATTAGTCTTTTACAATAATATGGTGACTGAAGTATAAAATTCTCTGTGTGCATTGTTTAATGGATTTTCTATGATGAGTTGATATCTGATTCTAGTGTGTAATAATTTCTCTAGTAGGTGCATTGTATTGAACTATATAACAAGAGCATGTGCAACTATGCTTAAGGTTTAAAATGTTGAGGTATGGTCTCGTACCAGTCACCGGTTGATACGGTTAGTATTGCTGTACGCCCCAGCTGGCATCTTGTGTTGGCACAGCCAGTTCTTGAATCCATTATGATGCTAACGTGGCTTATTGATTATCATCGATGGCTTTGTGGCCCTGATAGCATTTTAATTGTTAGTAAGAGAGTGGTTTTTAACATTAAACACTTTCAAGATGCTGTGGTGAACATTTTATCTACTTTTTATGATGTTTACCTCCATTGTTTTCAAATAATAGGGAAATTGTGCTGCTTTCACTCGTGATTAAAGGCCATGTTAATGTTGTCCTTTTGGAAATGTCATTATTTGTATCTAAATGATGCCAAAAGATATGAATATAATTTATTAGTGAATTTAGAACTGATTTTAGATAGCCAATAGCTACTGGTATGAGATCTAGGTAGCTTGCAAGCATCTGAGAGTAGCTTTGAAAACAATCCAACATCAAATGCATAAAATTCATTTAGTAGTTATTCCACTAAGAAAGAACCAAACCTTTGTAAGTGCAATTAAGATGAATTATATTGGAAGATATTCCACTAGGACAAAATCTATGGTTGGTTGGATTTTCTTTATAGATCTGAGTGGTTAATGAATGTGAACTACTTTATGTTAAAATGGAAAATACATATGGACTGAGGATTTGGATAAAATTAGAAATTAAAAAAAAAAAGACAGTGCAGAAAGCATAAAAGGGAGTAGATGGGAGAGAGAAGGTAAATGGGGTAAGAATTGGACACACTACTGTGTGGTCTCTACAACAATTGATCCTCATGGATGACAGAAGAAAAGAGAATGAGAAAGAAGATATATGATAATCAGGATTAACTCATCCAACTTTGCATCGCACAAAGAACCCAAATGGAAAACAAAAGGCTCTTTTTCTCAACCGACATAGCATCATTTTTTTTTTTTTTTTTTTTTTTTGTAGTGAAGGAGTATTACTACAACCTAAAAGACCTAGAGCCCATTACATCAATTAAAACAAAAGCCACGAGGACCGGTGGGAAGTTGGAGTCCAAATTTGATGCTCCTCCTGGGAAGCTCCAAAGCCAGCAGTGCAATCTGCTGGTCTATTGTCTTCATGGAAAACATGAGCAACACAGACCACAGACCTCCTGAAGCTTTGGAAAATAGCCTTCAGCTGAAGTAAACAAGGGCCATAAGCCATGTTTGTGTGCCCTGTGACCCATGTAACTGTGGTGGAGGTAGGTTCTTAATAGAATGGGAAACGTTTATCCAAGCAACACTGACATGGCATCATCATCATCATCATCACCACCTAAAGAACTCCAAGAGGTAGCTACCATATATAGATGGCCTAAAAGTGGCTTGTGGCCAAAATTTCCTTTGCTTATGTCTAATTGGAAGTGAAGATATTATTCCATGCCCAAGTAACTTGTTAAGTAAAAATAAAATAAATTTGATGTCTTTATGCCCAAGTAGTGAAGTAGATAATATCATGGATAGGGAGATGATAGAAAAATAAAACCAATTAATTGAAGTTTACATGACCCAACTAATGATTCGAATGATAAAGCTGAGACTATAAGACTCCATGATTCAATCAATGAAGACTCAATGACTCAATCAATGAAGACTCAATTGACTAGTCTAAAGCACTCGATTGACACTTCTTGTTGGTGAACAAGCCATTGACAAGCTCAACTTCCATAACAGAGTCAGTGGAAATTTTCTTAATCATGCATGACCAGAACCGTCATGTGATGCTGATTTCTACTGCTAATTGATTCAGCCTCAAGAACTAGAGCCATTTACTGCATCTTGTGCATGTCCTCATGCAGGCACATTATTCCAATCCTTTCAACATCAAATTGCAGAGCTAAACACCAGTGGTTGATTTTGTATTATTTTTTGGACAAAATGATTATGTGTTGTCAACTTCCAAGGGGCTGGGAATGACATTTGATGAGAGTAGCGACCATGAATAACACACATGTAGCTCCTGAAATCAACTGCACTTTTGAATAATATTATTTCATTTATCTTTTAGCCCTAATTTGATTTGGTATAGGCTTTAGATCATCTTTTATAGTGACAGATTGATCTTGCACCTTGGGGGGTTTATTATACTTTGTTAATAGTTATTTCATGATCTCATTGGGGTGAATATTTTTTAACCAACAATTAGAGTTGAGCTTCAGTGTTCTATTTTTCATAAAATTTTCATAGTTTCTTGTTGAATATAGGAAAAAATATGTCTATCTTCAATTTTACAGTTGCATGCATTTACCTTTTAGATTCCTCATTGAAGCCATTAAAACTGGGATTTTGCAGGGTCTTGATCTGCCTGCAATTATGGTTGAATCAGAAAAGCTTGGGATTTCTTTTGACAAATTGCTGACAGTTCCTGAACAAGATGATTGGGTGTACGCTGATGGGAAGTCAGCCTCTTGTATTGCTTTTGTTCTTGAAATGTACAAGGAAGCTGGGCTGTTTGATCCAATTGCCAGCGACGTACAAGTCACTGAGTTCACTGTAAGCTTTGCTCAAACTTGCTGGAGTCACTAGGTCATAAATGTGCATGATGGGAACTTATTTCTAGTGGGTTGGGCTAGAATACTCTTGGGAGAGCTGGCAGTTATCCCTGGCACAAATTCTATAGTGTAACTGCTCTTATTGAGAACCAAACACACAAACAGTTGCCTGTGGGCACACAAATTGATCCAGGGCATTGTCATTCATTCATACCTAGACATGCATATATGCAGGCAAAGACATGTACGCATCTACTAAATTAAATGCAAGTCATCTGGCGTTTGATGGTTTTGCCAAAACAGAACTCCATTATTAGACTCGTGGAAATTTTATATTGGCAAACTACCTGAAAAACATGAGTCTATTTATGCCAGATGGATTCTATGTATTGAAATGGTTGTTGGTTACATTCAGTGTTGTAGATTTCCATGCTGTGTTTTTCCTACTACATGGCATATCTTAGGATCTGGTGTTGATCACTGCAATCAACTTGAAAATCTTAGAATTCTCCATGAAATCTAAGAAATTGGAGCAGTTATGTATATTGCGGTTGTGATCTCTGTTAGGATTCTTCCTACCTCATGGTAATGGGGATTTGAAGATTCTGGCAACTGACTGTTTTCTTCAATCATGTGCAGATAAAAGATGCCTACACGCTCAACTTTTTTGAGACCAACTCCAGCCGCTTGCCTGAGTGGTGCAACAAAGATGATGACGTGAAGCTTCCTTTCTGTCAAATTTTGGGCCGATATCGAATGGAATTGCCTGACTACAACACCATACAGCCATACCCTCACATGAATGAGAAATGCCCATCCCTACCTCCGGACTATGCCAGGTCCAGTTATTGCTGAAACTGTTCTCGTTTTATCAGTATTTTTGTTCCTGTATGCTATTTGTATTAGTTCTTCCCAGTTACTGCTGTAGGTGTATAAAGTGGGCAGGCAGGGTACTAGTCCATGTAATTTGGTACATATGGTAAGAGGATAGGGGGAGGGGAGGAAGGAATGTTTGTATAGGTGATAGCAATAACAGTAATTCCTGGTTCTAAACCGACATGACATATTCTCACAAGAATCGCCTCCCAATTCCTTGTTGATTCCTAATGTAGTTTTAAAGGTTTCCATGCATCGAATTCATATGCTTCTGTTGTCCTTCTTTGCTCACGTTATTTGATTATTATTTTCTAACATTATATATCTAAAGAAAATGTTATCGATGCACGCCATACACAGTCAAAAACCAAAAACGTCCGAATTCATGCAGCCAGTCACTACCGTATCGTTACCGTATCCTCAATCGATGCAAAAAAAATAAAAATAAAAAAAAATAAAAAATAGAAAATAAAAAATAAAATTTTTTTGAGAACCGATACAGATCGAATAAATGTCATGGTTAATTGAACTGCCGCATAACAAGGGTTTTTGTGCCCAACAAAACCTAGTCTCAGAGTAAAACTAAGGAAGTGACGGAATAAAACCTAGTCTCAGAGTAAAACTTGATAGAACAGTTCACCTAAGGAAGTGACTTAAAAGACAATATTGTTTAATATTTAATAAAAAAATTATAACAAATAAATGGTAGCCACTTCTCTTTCTCTGTCAAACGTACGTGAAGCGAATGAGAGGCCCCAAGCTCTCCTCCATGTGGTATTCTCAAGGAAATAAAAACAAATTTTCTCAGACAGTGCGACAAACCTAGCTGCATCACTTGAACTTGCTAACTGAAAGTGATCATCGCTTTCAAATGGCGTGACTTGGCATGCGATGATAAAGTTGATGAGTTAAGAGTGCGTTAACGAGAGCTGCTATACTTCCTAACGAATGGGGTGACTTGGCATGCGATGATGAAGTTGATGAGTTAAGGGTGCTTCCAGTGTTACGAGAGCTGCGGTTTGAGCATAATGCCAGAATGGGTGATTTGGTATGCATTAGCAAATGGTCAGACCTTTTAATCAACTTGCTAAACTCTACAAGAAGGATCGTTCCGAGCTACTACTGAACATGTGATCCATTCCTACCGTGGTAGAAACAATCATCGAGACGCCTGCCAGTTCACGGCTACCAGAAGCGCTTGGAACATGGGCAATGTCCCAACATTATCCTTGCTGGATAATGGATTCCCTGCCTTACTTCAAGAACTGATAATTCTCGGGGACCAGTTGAAGCGAAGAAGTTGACAAAATTGAGAACCATGGTGCATGTCCTTCCTTGTTGATCTTTCCATCTTTTAGCAAGAGACTCTTCATTCAAGGAAAAGAGCCAGTGAGAGATCATCCGCGCATTAAGCATGCATCAAGAACTGGTGGTCTGGGTTAAGTTGTCAGCAAATGATAAGCTGCTTTGTATAAATATGAATGCATATACATACATACATATGCATGCAAGGAGGCATGCATGTATAGCTGACTTACAATTTATTTGTCTCCTCTTGAAATACAACTCTTGCTTTACTGCCCATATTAAGATTTGTTTAACCAAGTTATATTAAACTTTATATGGGTGTTCTTGTTGCTTTCTCATTTTGTCAGTCAGTCAATGAACGAGACACTAAATTCTGGAATCGGGTGCAGTTTCCTCCAATCTCCTTGAGAATGACTCTTAACTAGTAGGGTGCAAGCATGATTCCTAAGCCTCTTCTTCTTATTAAACTTGTGACTGGCTACATGAAATTCCTTCCTTACATTGTTCCTTTCTTTTTTTTTAATTTTTGGTGGACTCCGCTGCTGCATCCATGCTATTCACAGATTCAAAAGAGAGGAATTCTGCTGCAAATGCGCCGCTATTCACTTATTGCATTGTTTCGATCCGACAGCGCATCAGCACAAGCCTAAGGTGCACATCTTTTAGCTCCAGCGACTAAAAGATTTATACACACCATTTATTCAAAGCTTTTAGCCTAAGCAACCCCAAAATAAAAAAAATAAAAAAAATAAAAAAAATAAAAAAAAAGAAGAAGAAAAAGAAAGAAAAGGGAGGCTTCTCCACAATTGGAAAGGCATTTACCTAGGAAAAAAATATGTATAATTTAGCAGAACATTGTTCTGTTATCATGCGCTCGTTAACAATTAACCCGAAAACTCTCCGCATCATAAAAAGTGCCTGTTGCATAGACACGTACTGTAATCTTAAAACTAACACACAAGCCTTATCAAAAAAGAAAAGGGAAAAAAAAAAAAAAAAAAAACTAATATACAGGCATTAAAGAAGCAAAACCATATAAACTTATAAGAAAGAGATGACATTTCAAGATTCCTAAAAGCTGAAAAGCAAGAGAATCAACTCAAGCTAGCGTCCACAATCAAATAATCATGCAGGCCTTTTTCTTTTTTCTTTTTTTTGCTGCGGATCATGGAAACTAATGTATGATCCATCTCTAATCTAGACCCTGTTGTAAAACCAGAATACATGATGGTCACATTTCCATGGTAAATGATTGATAAGACCATTATATCCATATTCTGAGCACACACACAAATATTCCTATATCTTATTGTTTGGCGTGGGACCTGATTGTGCTGGCAATCTGCTGGAGTTAAAACAAGAGAAATTACCAAAATCATTATTATTTATTAATAGTTTAAATAATTCAGTAACTCACAATTATTCATTTGTTAATTATGATCAAGTTTTCTCTGATATACCCTTCCAGTACTAGAGACGTTCTACTTTTCTACTCATAGTATCCCAGGTCTGATGCTCGAGAGTTGTCAGCCCTGTATCCAGCATTTAGAAACCACATTGCTTCTTCCTCCCTTACCTTTGCAAGGCATTTAAAAGTAGAAGTATGGATAATGGCCCAAAAACATGGAGACAATTGGCACAGATCTAATATTTGACACCAAGTTTGCTATCTGATATTTGATATCAATCAAACAAAACAGATAGATAGGACACGGTGGAATCCCTAACTGAGAAAAGTTAAGGCACTTTCAAATGAACACATCGTGTAGTTAATTAAATTAATCAAGTTACAAATAAATCATAGCAATCCAACAAAACTTTACTCCTAGATATATCCTTGGAGAATACCTGAAAAGGCAAACAGATTTCAACCTTAAGAAGCATAATGATATTGACTACAAATTGAGTTGTAAGGAGAACTGGTTAAGACCTACAGCATGAAACAAAGAAAGTCATGGAAGAAAACCTCGAGTACAAAAAGCTAGTCTTTCATCTAAGCTCCCACCAGTTCCAATCATGCTACCTTCATCAGAACTGTGAAACCGTTCAATAAATCTAACATCCTTGCTGCAGATGTTCATCAACACTAATGGATAGGATGGTATTGTGCTGACACTCGTTTAGGAGGGAGTTTGCGGAGTATGTATAGAACAAGCGCCGAAGGGAGTATCTCAGTCAGCTGTTCAATACAATTTTCGGAGTATTAGAACATCAGAAGTAAGCAGTTCCAACAGCTAGAAGACTATACAAACTTACTGTGTAATAGATGAAGTCCAAAATTGGGTGATCCAAAACCTCAAGAGATGCATCAGGATCAAATGCAGATAAACCAACCTACAAATAGGGAATAAATATATGCTAGAATAAGTAAGTGATTAATCCAGTGAATTGAAGTAGTGGTCAACAAGTAGCTGATAAAAGATTCTACTGTAATCACCCCTTTTTTTAAATTTTTGGGTGTGAATGTGACAGGGTTCTACGCATGCGCTTTATTGTATAACACATAATTATGACGAGGAACGTTGGATTTTCTCTTCCTGTTTAGACAGGATCTCAGATAGTTGCTACAAATACCTTCCTGACATATGAAGCTTACCTTAGAAGTAGCATGCCATAACTTTTAATTATATTGAATTGGTTGCCTCAAACTTGAACCGAGTTCACTATGGTCACAATAGTTTCACTGCTTATCAGTAACTTCATGTTAATCGGTACAAGTGGTTTGTTTTGTTCAAAGAAAATTGCACCCGCTGATAGGTGGTAGTTGCCAATTTGCCATATTAGAGATCTATTTTTTAAATAGAAATTAGAGAACATAATTTTTCCAAAAAAATTATATTAATGAAATCATATGGACATGGAGAATCTCATCCCATTAAGGTCAATACTTGGTTTCATTTCCAGCTTCAGTCCCTCCAGTAGAGTTTCATTTTCAATATTTTTAGCAGTTTTGGCAGATTCACTGTGAATTATGGAGTTTTGCCCAAATAAGTCAGAAAATTCAAACTATAGAAAAAAAGGAAAAAATAAAAGAGGTCAAGGCAAGTTAACATAATTTTATAATTTTTTTTGGCTATCTAGGATTGTAATTCATGTTGTTTCGATACTTTTTTTACTGCAATTGAACCATACCAAAGCTTGATGTACTAAGCAGATCACAATGATGCACTAATCTATTGAGCATAAATACCAAACATCGCTCAGTCAAGGATAAACCAACAAGCAAACAAGAGTATACAATTAATTACAATATACCTATTCGGTACCATAAGGGTATTAATAAACCATCTAAGTAAGAAGAAACTCATCTAAGCATATTTCATTTTATTTTTTATTAATTGCATGCCCAAAATATATTAAAAAAAACATGCCATTTTAATAACCCATCTAAGCATATTCCATTTTATTTCATTTCAATAGCCTATCTAAGGAAAAAAAACCCGCTTAATAAAAAACCATTTTCTTTGATTATTTCATTTTCTCATTTTGTTTCTGAAAAAGAGAAACATTTAAGAAAAAAGAATCATAATAACACATAATGCTTTTTAACTGGTAAAAAAGGTTAGTCGAGCAACTCATAGATGGAGAATCAAATAAAACAATAAACTTGTGTTCTTGTTAAAGAAAAGACAGTTTCGATTAGTTCTGGCCGAAGTGCTGAAACTGGCTGAAAGTACCAAATTGGCCAAAACTATCTGAACTAGTTCAAATTGACTGAAGTCAACTAAAAACCAGCCAAAACTGACCTAAACCAACCGAAACAGACTAAAGCTAATTAAAACTGAAACTTTTAGTTAGTGTCAGATCGATCTCAACCGAAACTAATCCTTTTATGCTGAAATGGATCAGTTCCAGCCAAAATTTAAAACTTTTGTTTTAAAAAAATCAAAAGTATTTTGAGATATTGCAAATGCCTTCGTTCAGACTAGCAGGCTCAAACTTAACGATATAAATGCATGTGCTTTTCCTTCTTTTTTCCCTTTCAAGAGCATGTGAAAATAAGATCATAAAAACATGAGATCTCCACTGCAAAGAGCTTCACCAAAACACCATAGTGTGTTGTTTTGTTAAACTGTTGTTTTTAATTGCTTTAAAAGCAAAGGGTTTTCCATGAGAGAATTTGCCACAACATGTAATAGTATGCTATCAATAATAGGCATGCAATATATTGTTCTCATTCTGTAAAGGTGACATGTTATACTAAACATCATACTATACTTTTGAAACAGCATTTAATACTTAACTACTTACCACAATGCATTTTATAAGGAAGCAGGCAAAGCATATTGCTGTAACGGATCCAACCTGCAGCACATTCCCAAATATATAATTCCCATCAAAATATTCTAGATCACATAAAATTAGTTAGTAGTTACCTCAAATGCTTTCTAGAGCATGGAACAAGGAAAATTATTATGCATTGATGCCTATGATGACTGATTCAGAACGTAGGGATTACAAAGAAGGAAAAGGAAGGGGAGACAAAAATAAGGAAATATCTGCATTCTAAAGCTCTACAAGGGCAACTACTACTAATGTTGACATCAATTGAGTTGATCCAATTATCTGAATTCCAAGAAGTAACATATTATACTTTGACTAATTATTGAATTATAATCTACAAGCTGGTCAAAGAAGCATCAAAAGAATGTGAAATTCATACTACTTAATAATCAAGCATCATTATTGCTAATGGGAAGTCAACATTTTATCATTAAGGAAATCAGTATGTCCTTGAAAAATAATGGAAAGAAGAAAAATGTAACATGAAACAAAAAAGAATTAATCATGGCATTCTTGTGCTTCGAAAGGAATAGAATCTATGCTAGGCAAAAATCATTTCATTATGAAGGGAACTAGGCATGTCCTTGAAAAGAAAAACATAAAATGAAACAAGAAGTAATCATGGCTCCTCTTCTGTTCCTCAAGGAATAGCATCTGTGCTAGGAGAGAATCAATGTCCCTCATTCCTGTTGTGCAATTTATGGCACCCAGAAGTTATTTTTCTTGTCCTCAAATCCATAATTTAGCTTTTCTTTTTTAAAAAGGTGTGTTGAGTGTTTTTAAATTGTAAATTTAAAAAACAAGAACCGAGAAAACAAAAAACAAAACATCTGGACAGCTACGCAACTGTTACAAGGCTATGGAATTATATTCATCAAGAATTTCCTGGATGTGTCGAGTTCTATGATAATCCCATTAGGTTCTATGTGACAACTGGGCCCACAGCCCCGATACTTTAGACACCACCTAAGGCGGTAATAACTGATAAACAGGGTGTAGCTTGCTTCTCTTCAAGTGCGCAGCCTTATTCCTTTCCTTCTCCCTTTTTTCTTCCCCATCCTTGTGCACATTCCTCTCCTCCCAATCACAGAAGCCTCAGGCGGTGAAGGTGTGGCTTTTTTTTTCATCTGCCCGGATAATTTTCTATGCATTCTTCCTTTTCCTGACTCACGAAAGCCCTTCTCCCCTTCTGTCTCTGTCTCTGTCTCTGCCTCCCTTCACCTCATGTTCTCTCGTCCAATTGTCGTATAGCGGTATTATAATTAAAACGAGCTGAAATCTGAATTGGATTCATTTTTTTTTTTTTTTTACAGAGTATCACGATTGAGGTTGAATTTTAAGGTGCCTAAAAAAATCTTGACGTGTTCAATTAGCACAAAGAAGTATCATTAACTGCTCTCTTAAATTTTAAAGAATTAATAAACTATATGAATAATTATAATTCACATAAAATGGATATTAAAATGAAATTACCCTTGTAATGTTTACGACAGAAATTGTTGTTTTAAATTGAGATGAAATTTCAGTCTAAAATTGGTATTTTAATTACTTTATCAATTCTGTCCTTATGTAATTATTGATTGGCTTGAGTGTGCTAAATTGTTAATAACATGCGCATGTCTATTGATAACTAGCTTCATTAAATGTCTATCACAGGCTGAAAATGTGATATAAGATTTTGCCCCATTACAAGCTAGGACATGACACAAGATTATTGCCTTGTCATTAGTTAGAACATGACAGCCTAGGCATAAGGCACTAGGCACGCATGATCGAGACTAGGTTATCAAATTGAATTTTATATTATGGCATGTGAAAATGGTTGAATTGGAATTAAATAAAATTTTGTGGCATGTTAATTGTTTGCCATTAGATTGATAATTTGTTACACAATTACACTACTAAAATTTTTGAATATTCATAAAATTTACCATGTGTATATATAAGTGGGTTTAAATTAACTTATGGAAGTGTATATTGATACTTACTAGGCTCTTGTGCTCATTAATTATCTTTTTACTTTTACAAATACAACTTAGAGGCTGACATTTTGTCATTTTGGGAACTGTGCTTAGATGGAAGATTATCTGTTCTATAATATAAAACTACAATATAACTTTTGAACAGAAAAGAGTTTGCAAATTAGATTGGTTGTAAATTAGAATGGTTTGTTAGTAGTAACAGATACTTTAATCTAGAACGAAAGTTTGTGGTAACCCAATGTTATTTGGATACTTATGTACATTGGACTTTTGTTAACTAAAGGGTTGAAATTCTATCTTTTGATTAAATACTCAGAACAGATTTAGTGGTGGTTTTGATGAAATTCACAACTTGTTAATTTTGAGGTGAATATGTAGTATTATAAAATGCATCTACATGAATTGATTGTAGGAATTTTTGAAGGCCTTATATATTTCAAGAGATTAACCCTCAAGGAATAAGCGGCTGTGTCATATGCCCCTTTTTTTGTGAATTGGGCTAGGGCGTGACATTCTAAGTTGTTTGTTTATCCATGCATACAATTTGCTCCAAACATAAGTTCAATTTTACTACTATGTGAACTGTGAAGAGGCGCAGTACCATATATAGAAACTGAAGTTCCAACCCCCGCTTCCATTGTTGCCAGCTCACTCATAAAATTATACCATCCTAAAGAAAAGTTCCGCACACGCTCTTTGTTACAATCAAAACTTAGTCAAGACTCAATTAGGGAAACAAAGAATAAGTAGTTATTATCCTTTCAAATAGAAGAAAAAGGTTTTTTAAAATGCCTAAATTAAAAAAAAAATACCTTGCACCAAGAAACTTAGTAGAAATGCTCATGAAGCACTAGTGTTTTTTTTTTTTTTTTTTTTTGTACACACCAAATTTACCTGTATAATTGAGAGATTGGCAAAATATAGATGGTATATAAAAAATAGAAGAATCATCTTAGCTATGCAACAAAGAAAAAAGAATAATTTCTTAATCAAGTGGTTACATTTGCCAGCTATGGTGCGGGTATTTTATTACTCATTTCCTTCAATATGTTTCTATCATTTTCAACCATTTAAGAGCATGTATGTTTGCATATAAGTTGATAACCCAAACCCTGCACAATGATCTGAAACATGAAAAATCTGAAGTGCTTGCATACCATTTCAGAGAATTGTTATGTATGATGACTCAATGATTTAATTTTCCAATAATAGAAGGAAAGATTTCATTAATCTATCATTGTGAACTATACCAAGCAATCGAATTTTGATCTTCATGCATTCTAGGATTCATATAACTGAGTAAAAGGTGAGAATCATTAATTTGGATCGTCCACCACCAGTGCTGCAACAAAGTACCACTAAATTACTCATGCCTAGATACATTAGAGCTAATATGTGTTTGTATATTCAGAGAGAGAGAGAGAGAGAGAGAGAGAGAGAGAGAGAGAGAGAGAGAGAGAGGAGCTAGGATCCTATTGATAGGATCAAACCCTGATGGGCTAGCTGCACAGAGGACCCACAACAATGATCATGACCAGAAGCATGTCTTGCAAGTTTCATGCCTATGCATTAGGTGAACACAAAACAGACGGTACCAATAGAGCTAACATAAAAATTATGACATGCATGATACATATAGTAAAAGACGTATGGAACAAAATTTAATAGGTTTGGCTGCTTCTAAATCATCAATCAAATCTATATATTTATCACATGTTTATTTGATGCATAGGTAGGCAGCCACCAAAACATCTATTTTTCTGGTTTTCTAGACGATTTTAAATGTCTCAGAACTGGGCAAAGATCTTCGATTCAGATAGTCCACTGATTTGTGAAAAGATGTGGGCTCCAATCCTACCTGTTGGATTTCCTTACTCTCCTGTGTATATATGTGTACATGTACTTGTATGTGCTTGAGTGGGGAGATAAAACAGACAAACATATAGATATAGATATCACATGAATAATATGATCAACATCTGGTTCACTCCTTTATATCAATATTTAAATGTCATGATCTATAGAAAGTCTTGATTAACTTCGCTCATTAACTCATACAAAAGAGCCCACCTCATGAAGCTTCTTTGTTCGCCCTTTTGATTCAATTGGGAAACGCCTCAACATCAAAAATAGCCTACAAACAGATTCAGATAAGATCATGAAAAATGACTGCAGAAGGCAAAGATATCAAGGCAAAATCAAGAAATTGACATGAAAAAATTTACCTTCCCCCATATACCAAGAATCCAAGTGCAGCTATGAATGATACCACTGAAATAACATAACATATAACCAAAAAAAGAAGCATATCAAGATTTAGTTAATATTCAACCAAGACAAATTGAGATTGCGAACATAATTACCTAATATGAAGATCTTTCCAATTAACTCCACAACACTATTGTCATTTATCCAGAGATATATCCATATACAAACCTGACCCAAGCATAATTCTCATCAGCACTAAAATAACGTGCAACAAAGCGCTACATACACTAACAAATTACTTGTGACCAGGAAAGTATCATCAATCTGCTAAATCGGTCAGAAAAAGACACTTATCAGCCAGAAAGTAGCAACCATTAAGTTAGAGTGTTGCATATATGAGCTAAAAGAACCATGCAATAGTCAAAAGTTGTTCTGTTTCAACAATCACATTTTAGATTATCAACTTATCAAAGCATCATATTGATATGTAATCAACAAGTAGCAGATCAGTTCCCAACAAAATAAGACCTTTTAGGTGAAAGTTCGCATTTTGCATATTTGTAGAACCAAACTTTCATCTTACCCATAAGGATTTTGTCATAGTTTACCTACTATGATTATGTCATCCCCTACTTATCAGTCTGATGTAAGAAGAGCAATTAGGAATGAAGCCTCTATCCAAAAAGAAATATTGACGCATGATCCTGGTGGAACACATGAGATATATGGCAGTTCATGCCGGACAACCTGCCAATTTACATGAACAGTGGCTACCTAAGTGTAAATTCTTTCTCCAGTGAAAAACCTATTAAAAAAAGAAACTAGTCATAGTGCTGCCTCACTACTTTCTTCTGGAAAAGAGAAGGAAAAAAAATCTGCTCAGTCCCACCAGAGCCATCCATTAAGCTTGGTTGTTGGGTGAGGTATAAGTAATTTGTACTTGATATGTCAGACTAGAAGATAAAGCCACACATGAGCACAACTGCTGAAAATATTTCTCGCTGTTCAGAAAAGAATGGCAAGCCACATTGCCACCCTATACAACTAATGCTGTGTTAATACAACTTCCTCAACAGCTTTACAACACCATCTGTATAGTATCTACTTCTGAAACATGGAAGACCACTACACTTTCCTGCCTTTTTTACTATCTACTTCTTGCCAGCTATTTATTTTTTCTCATCATGCACGTTTTTTACCAGCTATTCCCAGTTAAGAGCATCATGGATATTTTTTTCCAGATCCACCTAAAAAATTAGCCCTGCATTTTTTTACACTGGTGTTCTAACTTCTGTTACTACCTTAATGTAACACAAGAGTTCCTAACTATTTTTCTGCTACAAAGTTTATTTTCCATAGGCCTTCTCACTTCAAACATATTTGTGTTGTCATTATTACAATACCTTTAGAATTGCTGTCAAAAATCTGGTCATTTTCATCATGCATTTTGTGTTTTCTTTTACAATCCATATGGGTTATAAAGCTCTACAGATTGAGCATATGCTGGTAGTCTGAAATTAAATTAGTTGTAGTGATGACAAAAGAAAACTGGCTTCCAAAAGCTGCTAGATTTACTCCTTCAAGTTGTTGCAGAAAATTCTATATCCTCCTCCATATTTTTTCCTTAAAATAAAAGGATTATTTAATGATTATAGAAAGATAAAACATTTAATCATTTGGGTAAATCATATTTTTTAATGAAAATTAAGAAAGCTAACAACTGATAACATTGAAGTAAACAAAACAGATATATCTAATGATCTGCAATAAAGTTCTGATTTGATTTGATTTACAATTACAGAAATGATTTTGTATCCAGGAGAATAATTGGGAATCTGTATCTTCCTCACAACAAGGGTTAACTTTTCTCCAAAAGATGCTTCTTGAGTGGGACATAAAACAACCCTAGGAAGCAGCACAACCTTGCAGTCCCATCAATTACTTGGTCAGCCTCTGTTTTCGATTTTACCCCAACAGATGCTCCTGACTTCCCTTACAACACAAAGTCAGTACACCTATAAATTACTTTACTGACTTCAGTCATATATCACATAAGAGCAACACTATGATGGAATAGCTGCATAGAAATTGATAAAAAAGAAACAAAAGAGGGATACAAATTTCCATTCCCATGCCATACTAGAAATATATGCCACTCCCTGAAGATCAAAAAGGAGAAGAAGAAGAAGAATGCCAAGCCATGCAGGATTGAAGAAACTACTTTTTTTTTTTTCGTTTAAAGTAGAAAACTAATATCTGCCATGCTGACCCTTGCTGGCAGCCAACACTGTCATGGCACAGCAGAGCATTTGAAAGCATGGTCCACATCTTACCGAAAAAAATGAACTCAGAAGTTTTCTTTCTGCATCTTATTCAGCACTTAGAATTCCTAAAAGGATCTCTCATAATTCATCTAGATCCTTCATATATTCTACTAGAAGCTCCATAATTATATTCTAGGTCTTAAAATGCTTCTGGATATAAATAGATATATTGTCCGAACATGTGTAACACCTTGTGTGCATCTTGTAATACTATATAGCACACTCTATAGTCTACCACATTGTATTAGATCAGGAGATCTATAAATCCCTTACTAGAACACCACTCAGTTGCCATTATGAAAATTTTCATGCATAGAGAAAAGATATAAAATCTTACTTGACAAAAAACACACCTGAATTATATAAATCAGACTATTCACAGAGATGTAAACAGTCCTTAGCTTGTCTGTTGGAAGACTCCTGGCCTGCTAGCCATTTAAAAGAGAAACAAGAGTAATATAAAATAGCAAAGTTAGACCTTATAAGAGGAAACATATATTCAGACATATAAGCAAGAATTACCTATCAAACTTGCCTGATGATATATCTCTGCCCAGAATAGAACAAGCAGCGTGTATGTAGAGAAAAATAATAACCCAGGAAGGTCTAATAGTGCTAAAGTGAACACCTGGTATGAGAAAATAATTAATCATTGCAAGCAGTTTTCCAAGACTTTGTACCACAGACAAAATTCATGAAAGAATTCCAATCATGAAGAGATACGAATAAAAAAAACAAACAAAGAAAGAAATTAAGCAGTGACTTCTCTGCCTTAGAATGTTCTTTTGGAAACCATAAAATCTATATTTAGAGTAACTTGCAGATCAACAAAGAGTGGCTACATCAGTCTCTAGACATAGCTCAGCCAGCATAACTATCAAGCAAACGTATATAAGTGATTAATCACAATTTGTCATTAACAATTTTTCACATTTATCACTTACCATAGGAAGACGTACATCACAAAATTTTTGTCTAGAAATTTCTGTTATTATTCACTGATTAACAAAAGTGAAACAGCAGTGACTGCAGGACTTGACTAAGCCAACTGAACCATCAATCAAAGTGTAGAAGAGGTTAGTTTCAAGTCACACCATCAATGATACCTTTTTCATGACATGGAAAGAAAAAAATTCCAGCAAATCTTAAAATGCTAAACTTTCGCCATTGCAATTGTTTGGTACCTTCATCCCTATGAGAAACGACGACCTTCAGACCTGAAAGTTATGTGGAGACTTAGGCATCCTTGTACCTTTTCTGACATAAAGTTATACCTCATGACGGCTGGTCTATGACATGATGAAACCATCCTTGCATTCCTTAATTTAGATATTTCTTTCTAATCTAGTTATATGTTCACCTCAAGAGCATCATCTTTCTATGCCTGTGATATAAGCATGGACTCAAGTATGTGACATCTTTAAACTGAAGTCTGGGCACAACTACGGCAAAAATAAATTATTGGTCCAAGTTGGACGTTCAAAAAGTCACAGGAAGAGGGGCCGGGGATTGGGTTCAACTTGGTGGTAGAAGCATGCTTGAACAGTGGAAGACCAGGATGGAAGTTGTCAGAAGAGATTTGAAAACCCTGAATTTTGGAGGAATTTGCAAATAGATGGGTATCAAAGATGAAGTGGGATTCATAAAGCAATGAGAGAATAATGAAATGAGGCTATAATGTTCAGGAGTGTAGTAAAGTGGATGAACATACAGAAAGATTACAAACATTGATAACAGCAAAACAAGTGGAGTATGGTGAGGAAGACAAGACCCTCTGACACTAAGATATAGTAAGAAACATCAGGCAAATCAAAATTATAAGGGGGAAAAGAACATGAGGTTGAACATCTAGAATAATACAAATCACAGTTGTTAATGCAAGAAAAATAAGTTATCAAATATAGAGCCACTGTAGAAGTCATTACACCATTACACAAGAAGAAGAAACAAATTTTTCAAGTTTTCTTTAAAGATATCTATGCTCAAGAATTAGTTCCAATCTTTTCCCCCAATTTCTCGGAGCCTGGATTTTGGGTGGTGGCAAGCAAAGAAACAAATTAGAGAAAAAGTTTGGTGTTGGGAGGTTAATGATAGTTTGAAGCTGAATAGATGTCTGACGTCAGGTCAAGATGGAAAGCTAATTTCTTTGATACAGAGGGTTTTCCTTCTAGAATATATGGATATCCTTTATTAATAAACAAAGGTGTACTAAAGATAAGTCTATTTATGATTCTTGCTATCTCAAAGTAGGGACTGGACAATTTTCAAATATGTTTATGTATAAAAGGTTCATTACCATTTGCTTACATATTCGCACTTCTAAATTTTGGGAAATAACCTACTGCTATGATCAAGAAGAGTAATCAAATTTTGGCATCATGAAGCCTTATCAGTATTTGGCAATGTAAAATTGAGAAGCTAGTGTTGCAATGATGTAGCAATGCAAGTAATGCAACAAATCCACCATCAGGGGCAATGGTATAAACACGTAGATTTACTTTAGGGCGCAATTATTCACAAAATATTATAAGCTGATTCAATCCCCTCCCCCTCTCCTGAACTAGCTATGGTTGTAAATTAAAAGTTTTCTGATGAGAAATTGGATAATGAGTTGATAACATCCTTTGAATCGGCCCTTGTTGCTCAATAGGATGGGATTCAGGAAGTGGATTGCGATAGCAGGCGAAGTAATAATTGGTCTCAACATGCTTGACTCATGTATGACAGACTAGATTTTTTGCCAGCTGAATAGCACTCTATTTAGCACAACAAAGGGACCTGGAACCATGTAAATGAGACCTTAATAATAAAATAAATGATAATGCTAGAAAACCTTTTGGGTAATATGAGTAATTACATGATACTCAAATTACTTGTTGCGGTGTGAAACTAACACTTTGACTTCAATGAAGCTGACCCCAAATAGTTGGGAAAAGGCTACAAGATTATGATAAGTTTAGCAAGAGATGACATAAATTTTGAAAAATGAAGCAAAAGCCAATAGTTGAAAATAGATCATTAAGATCACCAATATAATTGACATTAGAGGAGGCTCAATGTTCTAGCTAGGAGACAAATAGAAGAGAATCAACTGCAAGGATCATCTCACAAATGAAATGGCAAGAAAAGCATATGGTCATTGGAAAGGGTAAACATGGAAATCTGCCTGGCTATGAGAGAAATAGGTAGACAACACCATCCTTAAACTTGGATCCAAGGAAACTTTCCATCAAAACTTTGGATGGAACTCCATTGAGGCATCAATAATGCATATTTCAGATGGAAGTACAATTTCTCAAGTTGGAGTATTATCAGGATGGTAGCATAACTCCTCTGTTAGGTATATGTTTACCACTTTTACAAAGTAATACTTGAAGATGTTTCCATTCTAGTATTTGGATTTTCATTTATAATATAAAATTTCTAAGATGTATCAACAAAGTGAAAAAATAATCCTACATGCAAAATTTTGCTCACTCTATATGACAAACAAGCATGCGTGCATGCACACAATTGCTTTCAACTTCAACTAGTAAATCTGACTACTTCTGTGAGCAGATATTCTGTGTCTTCAACCAAACTTCAAAATATTACAAATAACAATTCTCACTAGTGAAACAATCTTGGAGGCCAAATACTTACTTACTTTTGTTTTGAGAAGAAAAACTTGTGAGTGAAATCCAAACACAACAGCACGTACTGAAACAAAAACACACAATTAGTAATTGGAATACAAAGCAAAAATAAGAGGGAGAGACAGACAGACAGACACACACAGAGAGAGAGAGAGAGAGAGAGAGGCCAAATCACCTCCATTTACGATAAAATTCATAAGATGGAAAACCTTCTGAGTTGTCCAACCATACTCAGGCACTCGCAGCTGTATTCGAATAAGTTGTATCTGAAAAGCACAAGAGTTTATAACTCAATATTCTGCCCAAAGCAAGTTTAGCAAAAAAAAAAAAAAAAAAAAAAAAAAAAGCTTTTTCATAGGATTAAGAGAATATGCATCTGAAGGAAAAAAAAGTAATTGAATTAAACATTCAAATGGGCACAATAAAATAAGACTAAGTCAGACATTATCGTATTAAACTTTATGAATGTGTAATAATTAGAAATAGACCACATGAATATTAGTGTTTTTAGTACCCTGCAATTTATCAAATCTTGAAGCTTTCATTTCATATTTGAAACAATCTTGGCCTCAAAACTTCTTCAGATTTAATATGAAGTTCAAATTTCTTATATTTTAGATATTGCTTCATGTAATATATAAACAGAAATTGCACATACATTTCATGTTCCTTATGAGGTCAAACTTAGCTACAGCTCTACAATGTATAGAAACTACTATAAACTGACATGAGTACTAATGAGACATGGCAACCATCAATATTATTAACCTCTTTAATGCTTTCTATATCATTGTTTACTAAATATAAATAAATATTTTAAATTTTCTTCAAGCAGGCAGATTCCACCATTCAAGATTTCATCTACCTCATCATTCCATAGTATGTTGGTAGGCCGTAGGAAATACCAATGGCAAAGGTGATGATCTTTACAAGCCTAGCAGAATTTCACGCAACTTATCTCTCAAGCTGCTGATCTCCTAGATAGCATCCTCGACTACCAGAAGCAAATATAATGAAAAAAAAAAAAAAATGCAGACAAAACCATTCAGCCCACTTTACCTAGGCATTGCTGAACGAATCAATTAAATAAGCAGTGAAATACAATCCACTCTCTATCACTAGACTCCATGCTGTCATCATGGATTAATGAGGCTTGAATAATGAGAGGATCATAAGACACCAAGTGAGAAATATGAGTCATAATGGTAGAGAATATTGATTGTGATTTGATACTGATGTTGACACTCTATGTCTTTAGTTGCGTATTCAAGACCTCACCCAAGAAGATGAGTCGAGGGCTATTATTCTCCCTTGTATATAGCCGATGTAGGATGAAATATGTAACAACATGAGCTCTTACACACTCCCTCCATTTAAACTATAGTGTCCTCTGCATACTAAATGTCCGAATGCAAATTCAATCATAAACATGTACAGCTCGCTAGGTTTTCTTTGATACCATTTATGATAACTTAGAACCTTATTCAAATATACTAGTTGGAAGGTATTATTTGAGCCTTTTGATCCTGTATAACTATCCAAAATCTTTCTGGCTCTCACAAGTTGAAAGAACAAGAAACCTCAGATGCAACGACTCAGACATAGTTTTTACCCTAAATAAGAAGGAAACAGTCTAGGAGGGCACAGTAGTTGCATTAATCGAGACGGTAAGCATATCATCAGCATCAAAGAGCACCAATTTTGTATATCGACAGTGAACCGACCACTAGTGGTCTAACCCTTCAGAGCTAAGAAGATGCAAGATAAAGGAGAACTCTCTCTCTCTCTCCCTCCCTCTTCCCAACTCCTTAAATTTCTGATCAAGAAATAGCTCAAGCCACAGTAACAGCAAAGCATCAAATCTTAACAATATACATATTGATAGAAAGACAGAAAATAAGGGGGGAGATTAGACCAGAGCGACGGCCGAAACGACGGCATAGGCGGCGCAGAGAGAGTAGAACACCCCGTCCTGCCACTGCGGCGACTCGTTGATCTCCGTCCACCAATCGGAAAACGATGCCAGCGCCAATCCGGAGGCTTCCCAGGCGTCCAGAGATCTTCTCATCTCTCTCCTCTTCTCGCTAAACCCCGGCAGCCACAGATCGCGAAGGAGAAGAGAGAAGGTTCTCCAGGTGACAAGCAGAGCAACCAGAAAAAAAAAAAGGTAAAAAGAAACAGAGAGAAAGAGAGCGAGATGGGAAAGGCGGATCGACCCAAGTCGCGCGCGGTTGTCTTCCTCCCTCTCGCGCTCTTTTATTTGTATATTTATTTATTGGCTTCCTTTCGCGTCCCTTTCTTACTTGCGTCCTTGTTCTTGTAACGGGATTGGAGAGACAATGGAAGGGCGAGGGGTGCGATGGGAGTTTGTTCTAAATCTGATAGGTTACTAAGAGGATGAAATGTTAGATTGCTATTTCAAACGATTCCATCATTTTAATCAAGCCGACACAGTGAAGCAAAGCATCTTATCCCATTAAAAAACAAAAACATAGCAGCTCTGTTGCCGAAGCGTGCCTGGATTTAAATTACTTAACTTTGGCATCAATTCTGGAGGAGCATCGCAATCGAAATAGAGATCAGGCCACCGTTCGTCGATTACCGTCTCTTTCTCTACCTCACGAGCGGACCGGAGATGGTAGGGGCTGCACGGACCGTTCGGCAGTCTCACGGCAGTCGGATGGTGACCATACCTAACCGCTCGGATTTTCGCGTGCCACGGACCTGAAAGATTCGCTGACCTCCGGGCGTGGGAAGAGATGCACGAGGGATTTGTTCGAGGGGTCCACCGTGCCGCTGTATCCTCGGTGGTATTAATTATAGAGATTATCTTCTTACATTCTTTGTTGGGTTTATCTCTTGGCAATCGCATCTGGACGGTGATGCGGTTTTCCACGTTGTCAATAATTTATTTTTTCTATCCAATTGATTTGTGTGGGCAAGAGAGCTTCAGCTATTAATATATCTATTGGCGGAAATCAAAACGGATGGTCCTTGTCAGAAATAAATCTACGTGCTTCTGTGGCAAGCTATCAAATTCTGGCTCATGCCTTGGCTAAAACTGAACGACAACCGAGGCCCATTCCTCTCCACGCCCAAATTTAGATGCCAAGGTCTGTGACGCAAGGACAAACGTGTCTCACGGGCAACGCTTAGAAACAGTTTTAGGTTTAGAGTTTGTTTGATATGGTTGTTTGTCCTGCGATGGCCTACGACACAACGGCAAGCGTGTCTCGCAGGTGACCGTTAGAATTAGATTTAGAGTCTGTTTGATATAGTTGTTTGGTAGGACAGATCTAATCTAATCATATTGGTTTAGAGGTATCTTGGAACTAAACCAATCTAAAAATTTTTTTTTAAAAATTAAAATCAAATCCAATGAAAAAATTTGATTAGATTTTGATTTGTTTTCTCAATTTATCTGTACATCTTTAAATAACCATGAGACCAATTTTCATAATAAATTTTATGTAGTTAAATAAAAATCTAATTATTCACAATGAAAAAAATAATAATTTTTACGTAATTCATTTGTTCACACATTCTTATAATATTTTAAAATTTTAACTGTAATACAAATAAAAGTTCAGATAATATATATTTATGATATGATTTGATTTATATTAATTTTTAAAAATTAAAATAAAAAATAACCTAATTTTGTTAGAAGGTATCAACCGTATCAAATAGATCTTCAGCCATCAAGTGAACATGAGACAAAACTTTATTCAACATGACATTTTGCACCACAACACCTATTGCACATGCCTCGTCCATTCAAATCTAAATAAATGTTCATAAGATACCAACATATTTTCCTCAATGCTAGAATCGCATGGCTCTAATTAAAGTTGAGTAGACTCAAATCCGATTAGGCTAAACTTGATTTAGGTGTAAGGTTTTAAATTCAGATCATGACTCAATTATGGGGGCCTGATCTCAAATTACATTTGCTATCTGTCTCCCAAAACTAGACTTTATTTAGGGTGATATCGATGGCTCATTTAATTCCAGCCAAGTTAATTTGAAAGCTCGACCTGATTAAACCCACAAGCTACAAGTCCGAGCCTTCCGATTAAATGTTGCTTTTGAGTCAAGCTGGATTCAGATTCAACCCAAACACTAACAACTTGTTTTTCACCATTGCTACTCATGTGGTCTTAACACCAATTTATGTCACAATCTAAGGTATTAGTCAAATTTAATCATAGAGCTTATTTACAATATCTTTTAATCAACATAAGTAAAGAACTGAATTAGTTTTAATATAATTTATTATAATCTAAGATCTCATTCTAAAATACTGGTTTGAAAGTACTATTTAAATTTTTTAATTATATATAAGTAATCATGATTTTCTTCGTATAAAATTAATGTAAAATTAAATATTCATCGGCGTAGGTTTAATTATGGCTTTGGTAAGTTAGAGTGGTCGTGATAAATGGCATTCGCGCATGCAAGTGTGGATTAGGATCAGACGGCCAACAAAGCACAACATTCAACAAGCAGTACACATCGAATAAGCGTAATTAAATATGACAGGTAACAAAACAAAGAGCGAGCTCTCATATAATTTGATCTTTTATTGATTTTTATTATTATTATTTTTTATTTAGCGTGGCTGCGACTCGATGTTTTATTTTTAACGGAAGCCAGAACTCAACGTCACACATGACGCTGGAGGACTGCAGCAAACGGTAGAGCGTGTGATTGGGGACGATGTAGAACACGTCGCCGGTCCTCAGCAGTGAGTCAGGCCGGACGACCAACCTTGGATTCTTGAACACATCCGTCCCGGTGATAGAATGCCTCGGGTTCTTCGCTATGATGTCAGCTGCGGCCACCGGCTTCCGGTGGACCTCCACGAACCCGCCAGGGTGCACGAGCTTCACAACGCCGTGCTCCCTCCCGGCGACGCCCATGGCTGTGCTCTCCTCCCCACCACTAGCTTAATATGAATTAAGTAGTGATGGAGAGAAGCGCATGGAGTGCTCGGTCAACCATCTGAGCCTTTTATAACTGAATTTGGCAGGTAAAACAAGTTCGTGTTTTGGTAGTCTCGCAGGCTTCGTTCACTCAAGTTGTGAAAGATTCTGTTTGATGACTACATCTTGTTTGAAGGTTTGTCTGAAAGGGTTTGTCTTTGTCTTGCTACCTACCGTCTTGTTGGTTGGTTGGTATTCTCTAAGTTTTCAGCTGAGATGATGGTATAGAACTGTTCCTTGGAGCAGGATCTGTGGTGTAATCAGAACAAAAGAATAGGGTATCTAGTCCCTGTAATCTAATTTATAAAATTTTATTTTTCGTCTTAAACTTCTTAGAAGCGTAGGTACATGGCATCCATGCTCCGTCTATTTGTCCAGGTACCTTCTGGCTGATGTTTGGTCGATATTCTCAAAGCTTTCAACTGGGAATGGAGTGCTGCTGTACTCACGTTATTTGGAGCAGAACCAATGGCAGAACAGGCAAGTAGAAAATCCCTTGCAAATTAATTTATATATATTTGTCACAACCAAGGTACATAGGTACATGCTTGATTTTTACTATGCAAAGTAGGCAGATGATTGGGTGACTGTGACTGACGTAGGATTAAGTAATATTTTGATCACCCTCCTGGAGTTGAAAAATTATGACTGTGTTTTAATTTTAAGAATAACCTTATTTTGTACTTTCTTTTTTTTATATAAATAAAAAATAACTTTAAAATAATTGAGAACTAAAAAAATTTAAAGATATGTCCACTATTTATTACCAAAAGAAAGAATAAAGTAGAAAGTAAAGGCTTGAGAACTTAAAAATATAGGAGTTAAATTGTATTTTTTAAAATTTTTTATTTATTTTTTAAAAAATATCACTTATGATGAAAATAAAAAATAAATAATTTTTATTTTCATACCAAACATATTTTTTAGAGTTTAGAAAATAAAAAATAAAAATAATTTTTTGATAATGAAAATAAAAATAAAAAAATATTTTCAAAAACCAATGCGACATATATCTTTTATATGTTTGTTGATGCCATGGTGGTAAGAATCATGGCAATGTCATACTAGCTATTATAATTTTATGTTTCATAAATAGGTTTTGGTAAGAATGCTTGATAAAATAATCTGAGAGATTCTTTTCCCACTTTCCTATTTTGAGAACACTGACCAAGCCACTAGAATTCTCTCTCCACTTAGAACCAGATGCCCTCTCAATTGTAACAAGGTCTGCCAAGATGACCCATCTGAGACATATGCTGGGTGTAGGAATTTCCTACCACCAAAGTAAAGCAGGTTAAGCTTAGAAAAGCAACAGTGTGCATAGATAACCTCTGATAAGATAACTGATGAATGCACACCTGGCTTCATTCCCTAAAAATGGAATGCATAAAGTTTCATATCTATGTAGTATGATCCTACCATGATTCAGGTTTATGTATAACTGAAGTTCATATACTTTGGCACCCAACATGTTCCCTGTGAGTAGGAAGGTGCCCTTGACTAATGCTGGTTCACTTCGTTGCATGGTGAAAATTTTATTTTTATTGGATATCTGAGTGCAATATGAAACAAACCTTTGAATTCATGTTTAGGGCATTAATTTAGCCTTTTGACAATGTTACTTATTTTGTGTTCAAAACATAGTTATGGAATTTGTCATGTATTGCAATCTTCCATTTGGATAAATAACTCGATGAGCTACCTTATGCCAAGCCTATATAATTGCATGAAATTTTGACAAGCACCCATTTCAAATAACAAATATGATCATTCCTACTCCAGAAAAACAGGGAAACAAAACAAGTATTGTGATTTCCAACACCCCGTGGAAAAAAGGGTGGGAAAAGTCATATATCAGAAGTTTAAAAATAATTTTATTTTTTTAGAAATGAAACATTAAATAAGTTATGGATCATTGATGTTTTATGGAGCACTGGTATGAAGCACTGCAAATTGATGAACAAGCACCTGAGATTTCTTATGCTAAATCCTTCGCTGTTTTGTCCAACAACTAAAGAAGGCAAACATAATCACCTTCCAAGGAAAGGCATAAGGTGAGATGAAAAATCTATTTATCTTTAAAAAAATGCTTATAGTTGCTGGACACTAGAGTCGCATCCTATTTTCACAAGTTGATCGGTAGATGATACTTGACGATTGATCAGAAAATGATATGTGATGGATGATCAGAAGGCAACACATATCCTTCCGAAAAAGTAAGTCATTACAGAGAAGGACTTCCTTTAAGGGTGCCGTTCTCTCAAGATTTGAGCATATCTAGTTATCGACCATCAAAGAAACTAAATTAGAATTCTTTATATCTCTACAAAAGCACCTCTGTACCCATATATGAAAAGAGAGTACAACTAATTAGAGACGCAAGAGGATCCTATCTTCTTTGATTTTACTCTTCGGTTCTTGTGCAGATTTTAGTATTGAAAGATTCTTTTGGAAAAGATCTTCAAAGAAGTCTCTTTTTTTTTCCTTGCTCTCATGGGAAGCCATCTTCAGATTGGTAGTATGCCCTCTGTAAGGTAAATTCTTGTCTTATGCCGGTTGTTGATTTCTAGTAGCTAGTTTTGAACGTCAACAGTGCTCATTCAGTAATATTGGTTTAATAACCTAAATCTGTAGAGAAGAATACCTTTGGAAACACAATCTACTAAGAGGCCATCTTTTTAGCTGTTTCTTTTTTATTCAGAAAAGAGATTTGAGAGGTCATCATTTCTGTCCTTTTTTTTTTTTTTTTTACTTGAATTACAAAATCATATCAAAGGCTTGGCCGCCCCTCCTATCCCTAATCAAAATCAAATCATAACACAAAACTCACACCCAATCAGCCATCCTTAACTTTTCCTTCTCTTTCTTGGTACCAAAGTCACAGCAATGGTGCCATCCACCTCTGGCCTGAGATTTTTCAAACAAATCAACTGGAGCACGCACATCCACGAAGCTTCGGTACACCAAACTTCACATGCACAGATCTTTGATTGTCAGTAGCTTAGCCTTTTCATCGCAGGAAAGGAAAAAGGCGTCGAGCCACTCGGGGCTGGCGAGGCCCCTCCGCCTCCCATCAAGGCCTTTCCAGATGTTCCGCATGAGCGGTGGGCAGGGAAAAGCATGTCCCTGGCGGCAGAAGTTGCCCATGGCCTCGAAGCCGGGCCGCGGGGGCCGGGTGCGGTCTCCGGTCCACATGCGCACTGGCCGATGGGTAACATTCTCGACCAAGCCACCACGTTAAGGTTTGCCCTGCCACCAGCTCAAAAGGGGTTACTGACATTCATCAACGTAAGCTCTCATGCTAGTATCGAAGCATTCGAGGCCGGTTGAGAGAAAAAATTTAGCATTGATCGGTTGTTAACTATTTACTCCTTCTGTTGGTTTTAATCGATCACACGGGTGAAGTTAACGTTACGACTCCACGAGCATCTTCTCCTCTCTCCCGTAGATCGCTCCGTTTTTGACGGAAGTCACCTTCTACAAGGTTCACATCAACACTTTCGTCATGAACCGGATTCATAAACCCAACCATCTATCCATGGGTTGGCAAGCATGACGAAGGATTTTGTTTTTGTTATACACATTACGTGCAAAAAAGAGGTGAATTTTGGATGATATCTCAATCTAAACATCAGAGTGGAAAAAGAGATGAAACCAAGCAAGCTACGGCAAAAATAAATGAGACTTTGATCTATACCCAATTAACTTGGTCCATATTCATCACCTGTACAACATAGTTAGATTTATTTGCGTAGTTTAATTTGTAGGACTCAATTTTTGAATGATGCAACCTAGCACGTCTAATCCAATCCCAACAACTCTTAGTAACTCATTAGAGATTAACCATAGCCCATCTAGCAGAGGAGATGAGCATGCGAAGTCCCTTCTCTCTCCACAATACCCACGAGATCGCCCTCTCCACCTAATCCAATGGTGAAGGTGGAATTTCCAAAGTCCATGATGGATAAGAGGGACTTGGGATTTGAAGCAGTTAAAGGAAAGACAAGGAAACTTTTAGGATGCCGTCGTACTTGCTAATGAGAATGCGGTTAGAATTTAATTTGCTTCTTTTACAACTATTTTAGAACTAAATTCTATGCTACAATGGGATGCAATATTTGTAATAAATCTGAAAAGATCTTGAATTCCAGATCTGCATGGTTTTGAGCAGCACGGTGCTTGAAGCACCTCTCTCATCAGGTTTCATATATGTGTGTACCGACTTCTCTTCATTGTCACCCAAGTTCTAAGAAAGCACACATGATGAAGGTCAGAGTCAGCACTTTGATAAACATGTTTGCATCATGAAATGATATTTGTTTCCTTGGAATCATTACCAACAACTAATTTTGTTTTTAAAACATAGAAAACATAGAAATATGAATAATTTTCAGATTGTAATTTCTTTTGATTAGCATTGGCATTACCTGACACCATGAAATAGTCAAGAAAAGACAATTTTTAGCAATTGTTATGGGAGAGCTTTTGGATGTGGTTATCTTTGTCATTTTCTCTCTCTTCTCTTCATTTTGTTAGGAAAGCGATATTATCTCAATTGAGCCTGTTTGACAAATTCATGAATAATTATTTGACTGGGTGTAAATAATCTATATAAAAAACAAGTGGAGTTTCTAGTTCTTTGAAGGGAGGTCCTGATTGTTGAATTTATGTAAATTGTTGTCTTCCACTACAATAATTTAAGACCGGTTATGCTGTACATATTTTAAGTTGTCTTACAATTATAAGTAGGCATACGTCACAATTCAAGGTTATGCTAATATGATATAAAAATGGTGCTACTATGGCATAAGAACATGTTATTCTCAAATATCAAGAGGAGGGTTGATTTATGCATGAACAAGTGTATGCAAGACAGTAACATACACTATATATATATTATTTTTTTGTATCCGTAATTAAGTATGTCAATAAGCCCTACACTAACGGTCAGGTACTTTTAGCCAATTATAACCAATTAAAAGAGTAAATCTAGATCATATGCTTAAAAAAAAAAAAAAGCACACAAAGTACAAGAAAAGCAAGAGGTGTAGAAACAAATCTCATGAAAAAAGAAAAACTTTACTTGATAATTCAACTCCAAGGCCTCTTTCTTTTGTACATACTCATTAAAATAGATATTCAACTGGGACAACATTAAAAAAATATGAAAAAAAATTCCAAGCTGAAGACTACCAAAAAAATCCTTATACCTTGTACCTTATCCAGCAAAACTAAATATCATAGTCCAAACCATCCAATGCGCATGTCCAACATAACCAAACGTCTTATTGAGTCAAGTTTGATCAAATTAGGCCGACCCTCAGCTCGCTTAACATTAAGTTTGAGCCAATTTTACGGGCTCAAGATTGTTTTCTATACCTTAAACTTTTTTTCAATAGAGCAGGAGTTAGGTTCTGAAGCTGATAGGGCCTGAGCAATTCGTTACAATCCACCTATGTTGTTTCATCAAATCATCCTGTGATGGAGCAACCGTGCTGCAATAAAATTTGGCCATGTTTTATCATTCCAACTAATAGGCTTACAGCTTTCCAAGTTCAGTATGAAAAATAGACAGCTCAACTACTTATTTACAACGTAGCAAAACAATGCAGTTGGGCTCCTACCAAAATCACAACACAAAACAATGGGGAGGGATTGATGATGTATAAGCCTCTGACAATGGACAGAAGCCAATTGTTGCTAGAAAGATAGAGGAGTTGTGCACGAGATGCAGCGGACTCCTTGCAAGGAAATCAATTTGGACCAATAAGAGCAAAAAGGAGTATAAAAAGCAGCGAGAGTACCGGGGGCTCTTTCTAACGTACGTTGAGGTGGAAACATGTTAGGTCCTTGAAAATTTATTCAACTAAACTTCACCTCCACCTATTTATTAAATGGACCAAAAAAATTTGAAACCAAATCCAACTATTTTATTAAATAAGTAATTTGATACGATTTATAATTGATTAAACAAGTTAAATGGATGGAACATATAAGAGTTGCTACCCTTAACTATAAACAACTAAAATTATACAGCATTACTATCATGTAACAACAATAATAACAATAACTAAATCTCAATTTCATGGAGTTTGACTATACAAATTCTTTTTTTTTTTTTGTATTAATTCTGATTACCACCATGCAGCTGATCCAACCTAAAAATTAATGAAACCATGCCGGCTGCGTGAAGGATAACTTCCATTGCAAGATGGGAAAATGTCTTATAACTCAGTATACACAATTTTATGCAAGCCTGGACATCGAAGGGTCACCAGGCATGTATTTCAATGCAGGTTTCACCTTAAAAATGACAAATGTCAATCGTTGAGATGCTCTCTATAATCACAAAAGGCATTTTTGGAGCCGACTCCTCCAATGTTTAGCCAAGCACTGCCGTCCATTGTCCAAATTGTAAGCTGCAGACCATGGTAGCAACGTTTTTCTTTCCCCAGATAACTTGCATCCACAAGCATAAGATACTTAGAAAAGGGGGTGCATGTTTTTCTAACTGTTGGCTAAACATCACCCATCCATCTTATGGATGAATGGCCCATTTTCCTTGATAAGAACATTTTAGCAATCACCATGCCTGACAGCTCATCCGAGCTGTTCATAAAAACTTTCACCCATCTGAGTACAATTCGGTTGCATTCTCCAATTGAATCATGTAGGTCATCAACTTACCTCCATCAATGTCAAATGTTTCTTCACGTAATTCTCTTGGGGAAAAAGTAAATATAAATACCAAATATGACCTTAATTGATTTACAAAACCACTGATCTTACCTGGTATACCAAGGTCTTGCTTCTATTTGTGTGCCTGCACCTCCCTAACCCGATGCATCTCTTTGCCCATGCTTCCCAAAGCCACTCCCCTCCAGCAAACCATAGCACTCAGTCCAACCTCATCCAACAAGATATGGCCTTCAACTTAAATCAAAGAATCGCCAAATTGCAACCTTCTCAGTCCAATCCAACAAAAAAACTCTACAGATCTCAGACACGGTGCACGAGGAGCCAAAACACAGATCACCCTGTGGTCACCTGTCCATAATTGGACACCTGATCTTGCCCACAGCTCCAGACTCACGTTATTTTGCAACATGATCCAACCAAATGGCAGCCATGGAATGATGGATCAGGCATTCCACACCTTTGAGGACAAGGAAGGTTGACCTTCTGTGCCACCACCAGATCATCAGAAGAGCTGATTCAGGCCTGCATACAGAACAAGAACATCAAGAAAGTGAATCAGGCATTTCCAGAACTCCCACGTATACAAGGAATTGAATTTGATGCCAGTACAAACCATTCAGTCTTACATACAGCAGCCTGGGCTCAACAGCATCAGGGTGTGATATTTTGGAAGATGTGTACAAAGGAGGGCTTCTTGCATATTGACTGTACCTACAATATCCTGATCCAAGGATTCTGTAAGGAAGTTATGACACTAATGGCAAAAAATAGCTGCCCACCAACTTAGTTTGTATGCAATCAAAGGATTAAAAGGCTGTGCAAAATGAAAAAAAAAATGGATGGAAGCAAGAGCCGTGCTGGTTGAAATAACGTTGAAAAGCATGAAGCCCGAAAATGATCTCCGTCTCTGCTTGCTTCATGAGCTCCAGGTCAGGAACATAAAAAGCGGCTAAGAAGGTTACAGATGAAATTGCCAAGAAGGGGAAAGTTCTATAATGTACATTCAACTGCAGTTTGGTGAAACATTTTTTGAAGAGACACCAATGGGGAAGAGCATGGTGAATGATTTGGCATCTTAAAGCTTATAAACAATCAAGAACTTGCAAGATTACTCTGATATAACAGTCAAACAAAGCCAGAACAATGTTGAAATCCTTAAACAATATTTCTTTAACTGTTATTGGCTTTTCCTCTAAATTATATCTATATCTTTGGAAAGTAAACTTAGTTACCAGCCAGAAGGTTTAAATTGAACTGAAAACAAAAGCAGTGCCACTTAGATTGCTGTCATAGATGCTGTATTGATGTTTTATTCTGCATCCACTGTTTTTTGGTACAGTTTTTTAAGGAGCCATCTAGTGGTGTCAGACATCATCTTTGTACACTAAAAGCACAACAATAAGAAAGGTTCTTCATAAAATCTAAAGAGCAAGCATAGGTTCTGTTTAGCATCACTTCTAATTTTCAGTCTTCATAAAAATCAAAATTGATTTCTACTTTTTGAGAAAACTGAAACTCAAAACTTATTTGGTGGCTGCTTGGATTATAATGGCAATAGTGTCAATAGCTGGCAAGTGGTCAGCAGTGGTAGCAATGACTGGCAGGCAGCGACAGGTGGTGGTGGTGGCAGCCAATAGAGGTGGTGGTGGGCGTGGCAACAAAGACAGCAGTGGTGGTGGAGGCTATGGATAATTTCTGTTTCAAAAAAAAAAAAAAGAAAAAGAAAAAGAGAGCTAAAGTCACTTTTAAGAACTTTTACCATATTCAGAAACTTTGAAAAGAGTTGTCAAAATATTAAAAAGTGAAATGAATAACTGTACAAGTTTCCAACCTTGATTTCCTTGTTCTCAGAAACAAAAACTAACAGCTTTAAACCAGCAGTGATGCCAAACAGGTGCTTAATTTCTGGTTTACATGCATAGCTTTCCTAACTGATTCAAGCTTAAGTTGGACATTGTGAAAAGGAAAATTGATAGTGGAGATATTACTCAAAACTTTAGGGGAGAGAGCTTTCCTTGTATGGTGATTTTGGAATTAATAAATCTTAGGGAAGGAAGCTTGATGCTAACTACTCATTTTGGCTCTACGAAGGTAGCTAATCCAAAGCATAGTCGATCGTGCAGTGAGTTTCTGAAGTCCTCTCTTCTCTAAGACTAATAGCTGATAATTGATGGTTTAACTCTGTCATAAAAATATTTCTCTCTCTTATGTTCTATCCTTCTAGGAGTATTGATTCTCTCCTCTCCAGAATAACAGATGACACAGCAGCCTTCTAATAAAAGGTACTATGGCCAATAAAAATCATCAAATAAACAATAATTTTATCTTCAGATGCCATCTGATGATGTAGTGGTAGCAGGAGTAGCAAGAGGGAGGGGTACGTGATTTTTTTTTTGTTTGGTCTCTATCAATGTTAGCCGTGGTGATTTTTGTTGGCAATGCCTCAAGCCAAAACAGGAATGGCTGATTTGTGCAGTTTACTCTGTTTGTAACCCATGGTTTTTCTTATAAACAAAAGTTGGAACCATCTACTTATGACATTAACATTCAAATGGGCATAATCAGCTAGACCTTTCCTTTCCACATCAACCAAATGTTTCAACCATTCATTAACATCAAATCTTAATCGTTCTATCCAGTGATATTGCACTGATTTAAAGACAACATATGCTTTATCAAAACTAAATCATTTATCATCAAACAAGATGATGTCAATGAGCATATTGAACCGAGAACCGTTAATGAGTCATCAACTTGCACGTAACTTGATTAAGATAAGCCATTTATTGAAGTTGACGGTGCTTCTCATTAACTACCAATATAATTATATCCACAAACTGCATACATTGTTCAGGTGAAGCACAATGTTTCATAAGAGACAACTTGTGGAAGACTTGCAAGCTAAATGAGCATACAGACATTTTGGCCTCATGCAAGGTTTTGACAGTTGATCCATATTGTTAGCTTACATTTTTTTTTTCCTTACTTTGATGTATTATATTGACGTTTCAATATATATGTTTATTGTTTCTTTGTAAGATATGAATGTACCAAATTAGAGTGCACTAGTCATACTTGTAGCACAACTGATATTTGAACATTTTGGCCTCATGCAAGGTTTTGACAGTTGATCCATATTGTTAGCTTACATTTTTTTTCCCTTACTTTGATTTATTATATTGACGTTTCAATATATATGTTTATTGTTTCTTTGTAAGATATGAATGTACCAAATTAGAGTGCACTAGTCATACTTGTAGCACAACTGATATTTGAACAGATGCTTTATAATGTCTCAAATACTAAGGTCCATATACGATTGCTCAGCTTTATATTCATGGAGAAGGAGGATAAATCAATTGCAATTTCGTCAAATAAATGGAGTTTAAGCCAACAAATGAAGTTTCAAGAGAGAATTTCCTGAGTCTTGTTATATTTATCTGTAATATTTAACTAATGATTGCCATAACATTTTTTCTTATCATACAGTGAAAAGATCATTAATAAACAGCTGGGTAACAATATAATTTTAAAATATTGCCTCTTGCATGGAAGGATCATCACAGTACAATCATGGAGAGAGCTAGAGGTAGCAGGACAGAAAACAACAAGCATGGACAAATTAATTATACTTAATACTCGCAAAATGGCTAGCGAGCTTAAGTGCAAAAGAGCATGGGACCAACCATGTCACCTTTTGCCCTGACATGAAGCCGTTGCATTAATGAAAGTCACATTCTACATCCCTGGAAGCCAAAAAAAAAAAAAAAGGTCGCAGAACTTGAAAAGAGCAAAAATTTTAATTATCCATGGTACTTCATCACCAACATTCTTCCACATAATGTGGAAGGTTTCAACAAATTTTACATGGTAAACAAAACGTCAGCAAGAAATCCTTCAGAACAGACTGTTGATATTTTAAACATTCATAAAAGGAGGAAAACAAGTCTTGAGGACATCCACTTTCATGCAATAAACATTTGCAACATCTAAGCCATGCACACATAGCTAAATCTTGCTGAACGTAATTTTGGTCCATCCAGAATTCCAACCAATGCCAGTCAACAAGTCATACCTTATCACTCCCTTCAGACTCACTGAGGCAGTCCTTCTTCCACTTCCTTCCACATATCAGCATTACTTGAGAACTTCTCCTTCATCTTCTGGATTAGCTCCCTAGCTTCCTCGACTTTTGACTCATTTACAAGCCCGTTCACGAGCATCTTCATGGTTGAAAAGCTTGGAACCCAATTCCTTGCCATGGTCTCCTTGACCACTCCCAGCGCCGCCTCAAAGTCTCCACCTTGGCAGAGGTAATAAATCAAAGTGAAGTAGCAGTTACTATCTGCGACCCACCCCCTTCTTCTCATCTCCGTGTAGAGCTTCTTCGCCTCCTCCAAATCTCCCTCCTTACAGAACCCAAAGATCAGATGGTTGTAAGAAACCCAATTCGGCTTCATGCCCTTCGCCGCCATCTCCTTGAACAACGCCTTCGCCTCGCTGGGCCTCTTAAGCTTGCACAAGCTCTGTATCCTCACATTGTAAGCGCTGAGATCCGGACGGCAGTCGTGCTTCTTCATCAGCTCCAAAACCTTCCCCACATCATCGAACCGCTCCTCCCGGTAAAATCCGGCGAGCGCCGTGCAGAAAGTCGTCATATTTGGCTTGATACCGACGCGGCCCATTTCGTCGAGCACCGAAAAGAACGACCTTGACGTGCCTGACTCGCAGAAAGCCTTGATCACAGCGTTGTACGTGTCGAGATTGGGGGTGATGCCATAAGAGGTGGGGAAATCCCGGAAGATCCGTCCGACCTCGTCGTGCTTCTTGGCAAGGATGCAGGCGAAGAGGAGGGCGTTAAGGGAGCGGACGGAGGGGGAGTTCGAGGCCTTGAAGGTGCGGATGGCGTCGTCGAGCATGCCGGCCTGGCCGTAGAGGACGATGGCGTGAGAGCGGAGACGATTGGAGGGGAGGTCGGGGCGGGGGGAGAGGAAACCATCGAGGTAGGAGCGCAGGGCGGCGAAGGAACCGGAGGCGGCGAGCTTGGAGGTAGCGATGGAGAGGGCGGTGCGGTCGAGGTGGGAGACGGGGGACAGGTCGGCGGCTCGGCAGATCTCGACGATGCGAGCGGGGTCCTTCTCGGACTTGAGGAGGGAGAGGGCGGCGCGCGACTTCTGCTTGCTGGTCAGCACGGCGGATGGATCGCCGGGGCTCAGGATTGCCGCGGCGGAGGAGAGGCCACGGATGGGGAGGAAGCGGTGGCGGAGGCGGGCGAGGGCGGCCATGGCTAGGGTTTTGGGGCTCAAAAGGAGAGGGACGGGTGTTAGGGTTTTAGCTTCGGAGAGCGGAACCGTGAAGGCGGAAATGGGTGAACCAGCGGAACAGGATGATATGGTTTCCTCTCAATGAAATCGTCGCATATTGCCGACTCTATAAGGCCGATCTCTTTAAAAGCGCGAGGAACGGATAAGAAGAGCCTAGCTGTTAAATATAAAAAATATTTTTATCAAGTTATATGATTTATAAAAAAATAAATACTCTGCTGCAACATCATGATCCAACCTAATCTCATGTATATTGTATGCGCTAAATACTAGTTTGCATGTGTGATGACTGTGGCTTATCAAGAAAACAGAGATGCATCTGATACAAAGATATGATCCCATCAAATAAGATTGTTCCTAGTAGGTTTGATAGTTGTCTTTAATAAGTCATAAAGTTTGTGGAAAGATTGTCTTGCGAGGAATCCACGAGCTAGCAACTCAAGGGAGTAACCCACTGATTCAAAGGCTTAGTTCAGTTGTTAAAAGGACAAACTCACACATGGTTTCATGGACAGATTAAAGCATCTGCATTTGGATACAGAGAACTGGAACGTGAAGAGAAATAGAATGATACCTGAAATTCTGCAACATTTGTGGATGATCCCTGAGTCAGCTGAGCGATTTGAAATCGTTGCTTCACATGAATGAAAAGGAAACCACTGATAGGATCAGTGCTGTTCCTCTTAGATCATCTTGTACATTGCATGTGATGAGTGCTCAGGTTTTTGATGAGCATTTAACTTAATTCTGAGGACCAATAAATCCTCAATGTCATTCTGTCCAGTTGCAATTTTGCTAACAAAGAGTGGTTCCAATAAGCTGTTTATGATGAGCATTTAACTTAATTCTGAGGACCAATAAGCTGTTTACTGACCTGGTTCCAAAATCTGAAGTGAGATTATGCAAGACAGTGCATTGTGTTTTCTTGCGTTTAACTGTTAAGTTCTCTAGTTCTGCAAACATAAATTGCCAGTTTACTATATCTTATGGAACTGCATTGATATCGCTCAATTCCTTTTGTCTTTATAGGCTCCTGCAGATGAGATATTGTCATCCAATTCAAGTGGTAGAAGTCTCTATTTTGTTTCTCAACCACTGGAGCAATACTGAGACAGCATATTTTATCTGTTTAGCATCTAAGCTATATAGTATCTGAGCCTCTTTGGTACCTGGTAGTTTGTGTTCCTAATTTTGACTTGCAAAAAACATCCTTATTTGTTCCAAGAAGATAGATAGCTTCTTATATGATAAACTGTAATGTCTTGAGAGACCAACTTCTATGTGATATAGAATACAAGACTGAGATGTAATTTTGCAGGCTTCTTCCCCTTTTGGAAGAGAATGACATCCTTTTGGTTTCAAGCAGATGAAGTCCACGGTGTTAGGGGATGTCTAGAAGTCTAATTTACACCATTGGGTTTGCAATGCCACTGGTAATGGTAAAAGCTCGGGCTGATGAGTGAAATGGAACTGGAATGAGCCCTTGGGACAGCTACTGTAAAAAAATGGCATAGGTTAGGACTGCCCTTAGTTTACCCATCATAGGATCCCTGATTGTTGGGAACATAATTGGGTCATCGAGTTGGCAATGGTTGTGTGGCATTTGTTTGACAGAATCTTAAAAGCCTTTTCAGGGCACAGTCTGTGCTTAATTAGATAGTATGTAGGTTGGTGAAGGGGTCATTAACTTGAAACAGTAACTTAAATCATCATGTGTGCAAGCTATAACATACTTAAAAAATTCTTTCTCAATCATTATTTTAGAGCTGTGTTATTACATGGTCTTATGATAAAATCTACTTATATGATAAAATCTGTTTAAAAGATGTTTCAAAGCAACATAGAATATTTGGATTAGCTTGGCGAAAAACTTCTTTACCACCAATGGAAAAATAACTAAAGGTTTGTCCTAATATGTGACAACCTGCCGAGAAAGATCCGGCAGTAATAAACAAAGACTGAAGGATGTTAGATTTGTTCTTTACCAGTCAAAACTGGGCTTGTTGGTAAGAATTGAATTATGCTATGGTTGGATTTCTGACTATAATTTCTCAACCTAATCAACAACAGATTACATGACACTAAAATATAACAACGTGAGAAAAAGGATATACAAGCCCTAATTAGCCTTCTGGTTTCTAAAAATTGGTGCAAGCTTATAAGCATGCTTAATTAGTGGCCTGAGATATAACATTGCTCATGGATTATAGTGAAATTATATTTGTTATTGGTATCACTGTGAGTTCTCTGTTCTTTGCTTTATCACGCATTAGTCATGTTCAAAATGTTTTCCCCTAAATGATTTGGAGTGTTACGAGGTATTGGTCAGTCATTGTCAGGGTTCCTTATATTTGTATGAGATTGTTAATTGCAATAAGAGAACCCTTCCTCAGTCACTTTGTTTCAGTTCTTCATATTTGGAGACAACCAAACTGACACCAAGTTATCATATTACCGTGCAAATTGGTACTGTTGTGCACGTTTTACTCATTGGAAAGTTATATACATTTGAATACATGCTAGACCAAGCTAAGATGTGAATTATCTAAATCAGTAATACCATCCTAAGTAATCTGGTCATAATACCAACAATAGGTGACTATTATATATAAATAATATATTACCTTATTTCTGCATACAAAACATCAAGTGGTCCCTAAACAAAAAGTGAATTTAGGGATAAGAAATTATTCAGATTCTCTTCATATAGAAGGACCAATCTGCTAAATCTTTGTTCCAGCAGCAAGAGGGAACCATACAAAGGCAATATATACTGAAATGAATAAACTATTTGACTTTCTTTATTTTGATGGCACCTTAATGCCAAACAAAATATGGATAAAATATAGATATGTTAGTAGATTTGTAATCATGAATATCAACATAATCAGAGAAATTAGTGCGAGAATGTAGAGACCAAGGAATCATGTCATACAAATTATTAAAAAAGATGTCAAATCCATTCAACTGCGCTTTTTCTTTCGTGTTTTCATGTTCATTTTCTTGTTTGTCACTTTCAGGTACAAAGCCACGTGAACTCCCATCCCAATAAGAAACTAAAGCAACACTTAATTCCATTCAGGAGGCCATTAGGTGAAAAAACAATAACGCAAAGTTGATCATTAATCTTTTTCTAACTTCAAAAACCTGAAGCACTGCATCGAGAGAATTCAATAGATAAATAAGAATCATATTAATCCTGCCAACAGAACTTGAATCTGTTGAAATAGATGCATATATGGTTCACCCAATAACCCAAACAAGTAAGCATAAAATCAAAAATTACCTCAACTATATTCCCCATCTACCATATTGGAAACTCATTGCAACATATATTTTCATGAAATTTCTGGGTACAAGCACTGCCGACAATTGCAGCATTATAAGACTAGGATATACCAGGCCAAGGAAAGGGGAAGAGGAAATAGGTTATACAGGAGAAAATGACAGAAAATGGTAAGAAACTGAATCTAAGTAGATTATTGGGCTTTCTCCACACCCACTGTACAAAGGGGTAGCCCTAAGAATGAACTTTGACATAGCAGTATTAGGAAGGGATTGATTAGCAACAAGAATGGATGGATTTCCAGACATGAGATAATACAAGAAACAGTCGCCAGCTGCAAAGATGCCAGGGGACAGAGCCCAAAACAGTGAACTTCATCTAATTAACTAAACCAGTTTCCCCAGTGACCTGTTCACAAAGATGAATGGTAGAAAAGATTTTTTTTTAAAAAAAAACAAAGAATAAAAATTCCCTATGCTAACAATCATGAAGAAAAATTCAATACAAATTTAAGAAAAGTGGATTGAGAAAAAAGCTTCCAATAACATAAAAAAGCAATGTCACTGTTAAATGATTATTATGAGCATTTGATATCATTGCTCCCAGAAAAGTAAATAGCAGAGAAAACAATTAATAAAGCACATACAAGTGCTGAAACAAAAGTAATACTGGATACAATTCCCGTATGTGCTTCATTTCCACAAGGTACTTGCCACATGACACTTCTTGCAGATCCAGCACCCAGATTTGTGAGCGTCCACGAACAAGACTGTGGCTGTAATTTTTTTGGTCTACAACGTACAAACAAGTCTGGTCTGCCTATTTCAATCCTTGCATAACCACTGGAGTCAAGGGGCTGCAGATGAAATCAACTAATTAGAACTATATGTCTGATAACTTGCAGAACTGATTCTGGCAAATGTAATTGAAGTTTAAACTACTAGAGCGTGGTGCATTAGAAAATAGAAGAAGGGGCAAACCATTCTTCAAAGGTTAAGTGGAAGATGACAGGAGCTAGCTCACATGTTCTTCTTAAGGATGACTGACACTTGTGCAATACCTTTTATACATCCAGAACAGGTTTAAGAGATCCCAGTGCCATAAAAGGAGAAATGATCCCCAGATAAGGAGCAAAAGACAAAATATACAATAATGCTGCTCACACTGATCTACATTTGTTTATGACCTCTGTTTTAATTTAACTTTAAAGAATAGAAAACTCCATCATAAAAATAGTCTTCACATTAAATTTTATTAACATTGAAATAAAACTGATCACTGAATGTCTGCCCACTTGATGCTGAGTTATTGAATTCAAGGTTCGATATAATTAAGATCCAAGTATTGCAAATGTGAAGACAGCATGGCAATATCCATTTCACTACAATGCTATCAATTATCTCATTAGCATGGTAATATCCATTTCACTACAATGCTATCAATTATCCCATTCGCTAGGAAAGCACTAGAATTATATTTGCAATCTGATACAGCAGTTAAAGTAAATCAAAGAAATTGCAATTGAAAGTTTTCTCATGGATTCAGCTTCATTCTTATTGAATAGAAAAGTTTATATTCTATATGAAGCAGGTAGTTTTAAATTTCTAATAAAAACAATGTTGAATTAAAAAAAAAAGAAGAAAGTTTCAAATCCAACAGAAGTACGGAGAGAGGCATCAGTATCCTAAACAATGAATTACTCCAACATCTTTAGACTCAGTAAACCAGAATTTCCACTCGATATAAGTTAAGTGTCTTAGGAGTCATTGAAGCAATTAATTTGAATTCAAAAGTCCTAGAGTCAGTAAAGAAAATGCAAATAAGGCACATTAATTTTCTTGGAAACTTTGATGAAATGATTCCAATCCTTATAGGGTTGGTTTACTATTCCCTTACAGAATAAGATGGAGTCCAGGTGTCCTATTCCAGTTTTAAGATGGGTACAGGGAGCCCTACAAATATTTAAATTTGGAATGATTCAAAAATCTATACATGTGGGACACCATAGGAACAGAAATTTGTAACCTTTTAGCCTCACTCCTCAAGAAGTCAGACTTTCATTTCCCTGCTTCACGATATAAGGTTACACACCTCCCAACCACCCTCCCCATGTGCCTCTGATCATGTTTAACATACTTTGGTTGAAACTAATCTTTTTTTGCTTCATCTTCATGATGCTAGCCCATGCATGAAATGTGATAATGGACTTCTTCATCATCATTTATAATTTTTCTGGTTTCTGTCATCCTTTCGCACCTTACAGCCCAAGGCTTCCATAGTGGACCATATTGCAATATCTTAACATAAAACTTGAGACAATTCTCAGTCTAGCATTGAAAATTCAATATGAGACACCATTAGAAAAATAACAAGCATGCCTTTTATACATACGAAATGTCCAACTTTAAGAAGTTCATAAGTCGTACTCAAAAATGATAAGTTAAAAAAAACTCAACACGCTTATTAATGAGTGCTTCCCAGTTTTTGAATGTAACAGACTTTGAATAATTTAAGTTCGATAAGTAAATTATGTTCTTCCACTGAACAATTCGCCACATAAAATTTACAAATTTTAATTATATAAAAGGCTAATTTCAGCATACGACCACCAAAATTATACAAAAGAAAACTTAAATAACATGAAACATAAGAAGAAATGTGTGACAACTTTTCTGGTTTCTTAATACTCACCGGATATCTAGCATGGAGCGGTAATTGAATGACTGTTTCATAGTTCTTCAACAAGTCATTCCTAATATCCATGTGAATTTCAACAATTGATCTGTTGGACAGAGCAGAAGGTAACTCCAGATTCGTGTCTCCAAAAACAGCAGCATCAAGAAAAGCTGAAGAGGAAGGAGGTTTTAAAAAAAATAAAGTTAACCCTTAAAAAGGAGCAGAAGTCAATTGGCTTTGCTGCTAGAATATGATAAGCTTTCTACCTCCACGACGGACAAGATGTTGCAGCTCAAATGGATCTGCAAAGACTCCAATTGGGAGTCTTTCAAGAATCACTGCTTCACAAGAGTGAGCACCAAGCCACTTCATAACATCTGAATGGTTAACAAATCTCAAGGTGGAAACCACATGTCGATGAGAACCTTCACCGCTCAGACGTCGGTGCAGGTCTGAAAGTCCAAGCACACTAATATCATTAGCCAGCCCTCTACACAAATCACTTGTACCAAATTCCTGAGCTAAAAAATCATGGAACTCTGATTCAAGCAGGCTCTTGCGGTGATCAAAATAAGAGCTGGCAAGGTAAGCTTGAGAGCATGGCAAACAGCCAAAGATTCTTCCATCACCGCTTCCCACATTGCTCACCTGAAATTAATTCCAGTACATAGAAACATAAGTATTAAAAATTTATAATCAAAGCAACATGCGACCAAAATCAGATAGCAATAAAGGTATCATCAATGGAAAGAGTATGACAAAATATCATGTGGCAACAAAGGCAAAATCAATAGAAAGAGAACATGTATTTCTTCCAAGACAACACTCAAGTTTATTGAAAACGTTATTATCTTACCTAATGACAATCAAAACAATACAAAACAATGTGAGGAGACTCGAGTGCAGCCCATATAAAATTTCATGCTAACCTGGTCAGGAGACAAAGCAAAGGTATAACATGCCCAATTGCTGTTAAAGATCAAGAGGAAGAAGAGGCCAAATATCAATAGCCATTGGGCTCTATACTGGCTTTGGGTGCCCATATAATTGTGGCTTCACTTCCCAGTGGAACTGCGAATGAGAGAATGGACCGGGAATTAATGAGAATCTCCAAGTATATGATTATGTGAGTCACAAACAACCCACCAAGCAATGGAATTACATCAATTGGGAGGGAAAATGATGAAAAATTTGAGGATTAATTAGCTGATCTTTAAGGGAGACAAATAAATCGGTTTGGGGGTTTAATGCAGGAGCAACTAAATAATAAAGAAAAGGAAACACAAAAAGACCAGATCCCTTGCGTTCCCACAAATCGCAGTCAGGAAAAAGAAATTTTCTACATACCTGCGAGTAAAATTTCCAGAAAAATTTTCGAAGATTCCTCAGGGAAAGAGGAGGAGATCGAATCCAGTTAGTGGAAAAGGGTTTCAAGCGACACTCGCTGAGAAGATTTGGAATAGCACGGAGAGAAGCGATGGATGAGAGAGAGAGAGAGAGAGAGAGAGAGAGAGAGAGAGAGAGAGCAAGAGAGAGAGAGGCGTCGCCCGGCCGTCGTCGGTTCGTCGCTGTTGACATGGGGCGCTCAACGATCGGAGGAAACTTATCTCTGATTTTGGTATCACAGGGGACTTATATGTAAGAATGCGAGTTCTAACGTTGATGATAACTGAGGAAACTTTTCTGTAGTTTTGACATTTTACGGGGCTTATATGTAAGAATGCTTTCAGTTTTTCCAGCTCCGGCATGCAGCTCGCCGAGTGTAGTTCAATTTTGATAGAGACGATTTGAAATTTTAACATTGTGACAACGGAGGAAACTTATATCTAATTTCCAAATTGTGGGGGGCTTATATATAAGAATGAAATAATAATAATAATAATAATAACTTGCGCCTGCAAGCGGTATGCTGAGTGCAATTCACTCTTGGTACAGGCGATTTTGCGTTTAACGCCATGATGATAGAAAATTATACTATGAGGGGCTTAGATGTAAGAATATAAAAATTCAGTTTTAACTGATCTCGGCAAGCAGTGACGAGAATAGTCCACTCGATAGAGGCGATTTTACGATTGGAATCAAGTCTCTAGTGAAAACTAGCATTAGAATTAATTCTTTCATCTCAGGAAGCATGTATACGAACTGGTCTCAGCCTGCCAAAACTAGTTCAAATTTCATAGTGAAAATCTTGAATTCAACTACGTAGATGATGTTGATATTGGAGTCAAGCCTATCTTCTTTGATGGTTCTAAGTGAGAATGCAAATGTTAAAGAGTGGGATCTGGTTTTTTAATAAATATTTCAAAATACAAGATAAATGATTGTATTTTTTTACTAATATTGACTTTAATAATAATAATAATAATGGCTTATTATGATTTAAGAGGGAAGTGATGTCAAGTTCAGAGTTAACTTATACTTGAATTGAGCAATTGATCTTATTCATCTTCATTTATTAAAGATGAGTGTGGGGTTTAGCATTTGTGAGTGAAAAAGATTAGCTCATAGCTTAATTTACATATCATTGGTAGGTTCCTAAAATATTACACAATTCATTACAAAAAAATTAGTTCTAAATGTATCGATTTTTATTTTTAATTAGGACTCCTATAGTTTTATTTTTCAACACCTAACCCTACGATACATAAAAAGACTTAGTGGGTTGGATGCCATATATATATATACATATATATATTACTCTACGTAGAGAATTAGAAGAAACTTTAATCTTTTGCACCCATCAAACCGTGTGGTTCCTTCTCCAAGTTGACTCCATGGCAAAGAAATCTTGTGAGCTAGACTTCCGGCTTACATCTAGCATTTATGAGGAGCATTTGCTTGGATTCCCAATAGTAGATTGGTTGGCGTTTTTATTTGAATACGGATTAATATTTATGACTTCGCTTGGATTCCCAAGAGTAGATTGGTGGCGTTTTTATTTGAATACGGATTAATATTTATGACTTCGCTTGGATTCCCAAGAGTATATTGGTTGGCGTTTTTATTTGAATACGGGTTAGTATTTATGACTTCAAGTGTTGAACTCGTAGTTTTCTACGACATTAGCATCTTAAAAATCAACAACCCTTCTCTCTTCTTCTGGACTCCATGAACTGGAGGTAAAGAGCACAGGTTTCCAACTGCCTTTGGTTACTTGTTATTTTCTATTATATATATATATATATATATATATTTCCTTTGAGGGAAATAAGAGGACGACCACCTCAATTTTATTAAAATATAAAAAAATTAAAGCTTCTCAAAGAGATTATATTAGAAGATAGGATAGATTAAGAGATACTATTGATCTAATAGATTAGAAGTTTTTGGAACGTTTGGTTAATGATAATTTACTTTGTAAATCATTATGTTTGACAATTGAACATATTAATCTACACAATAATATTTAATTCTTCGTGATATAAGATTATTATAAATCATAGTAATTTGATTCCTTATAAAAGCTTGGTATTTGAGATTATCAAAATTTAATAATTCCATATTATACTTCTGACCAAATACTTAAAATATTTAATCTAGTTATATATTTAATATATACTTAGTAATATTTAAATTTGATAATCTCATATTATACTTTTGGTTAAATATTTAATCTAATTATACATTTAATATAAACTTAGTAATATTTAAATATTTAATATTCAATATATAATATAATATAATATACTAATATTAAATTTAATATTAACATAATCTTTTAATATTTTAAATTAATATTTATGATCTTCTTGTATATAAAGTTATTATATTTAAAATAATTTATAATATATTTTTAGTATTATTTATATTATATAATATATGTTAAATAATTTATATTATTTAAGTACTATTCAATAAAAAATTAAATAATCTATAATAAAATATAAATAAAATTTAAAAATATGGTAATGTGAAATCTTGCATTGTTAGAAATCTGAATAAATATCATTAAAGCAAATCAAACATTATAATCTTGCACTCTGTATAATCTAATTATCAAGTGTAAGTAATATAAAATTTTTAATAATATTATATTATCATGAACTAAATACTACCTTTGTGTATGGAAAAAAGCTTCCTAATAAAAGGTAAGAATGCTTAGATTGCTAACAATTAATAGGCTTGGAACAAAATTTCTTCAATAATTACTAATGATTTAGACATTTAAACAAAATTTCTTCAATCAACAAATTGGTGGTGAAACAAAAATGATACAGTGTTAGATGGAGAGTAATATGATTATTTATTTTATAAATTTAACAAAATATGAATGATTTCAAATTGCATATAAAAAAATTTTGTGATTTATTTTTTGAATAATTATATTTTTAATATAAATTATTTGCACAAAAAATTATTTTTTAGGGCATTTGCTTCATATATATATATATATATATATATATATATATATATATTTATACACGTGGCAAGCCAATCATAATTACACATACGAGAGAGAGAGAGCGCTTTCACGCATTATTATTATTATTATTATTATTATTATTATTATTGACGTGTACTTCGACTCCTCGCAAACGCTCGTCATTAACGCTGGTTGCGGGGTTGGTGACCCGGCTCTGTAAGCGAGAGTTACGTTATATGCCACACTATATAATAGTTATTACATAATAGAGTTGCCATCGTCGGGGGTTAGGCGGAGGAGGAGAAGGTCATGGGAGCTCTCCACCCCTCTCTTCGTGCGGGGAAACCCTCTCCGTCTCTGCGTCCGCCTTCACCTCCACCTCGGTCGCGGCTATGGAGGCCGGTGGCCCAGAGACACCTCAAACTCGAGCCAGGAGAGGCGATCGTACGCCAAGTCTCTCTCGTATGAATTTTGTCTCTCGAAGGTGAGAGAAAGATTTGGATTCTTTTATTTTCTTTTTATTTTCAGTCGTCTTCTAGTTTCTTGGGCGCTGATTTTTCTCTTCTGGGGTAACTGTTATCCTGTAAGCTAGGGTTTATGTGGGGCTCTAGCTGTGCTTGAAGAAATGCCGGGGATTTGACGGATAGGCAGAGGCTTGTGACTTGTGAGGAATTGACTCCGAAGCAGGTTATTTTTTCCCAAGTTTTCATCCTTCTACGAAGGTTTCGTTTTATTTTGGAAGATAAAATTATTTTTTGTAAAATTTTCTATCTTCATGTAACGTGTTATTTTAAATTTAATTTATTTCTCTCGGGAGACGGACACAGAAGATGATACCAACAGCGCTATTTTTTCTTATGTTTACTGTGATTTAAACTTGTTCTTTTAAAACATAATTGAGAATAAAGAAGAAGTTAAATATTTTTTAAACAAGACCAAATTGTCAGATATTCTTTCCTTGTCATGATAAGGTTCTCTACTCCTGTGTCTAGATGTCTAGAATTTTATAAGAGAATAACTTTGTCAATAACCTAGACAGATTTTCCCCCCAAATTTGGTGTATTTTGTTAGTTAAATATGCTGAGAGAGGATAAGAAGAAAATTCACCAAAAAAAAAAAAAAAAAAAAACAGACTATAGACTAGTTGATAATTTTTGATTCAATTATTATGGACTCAACTCAGGACTTTTTTGATCACACACTGTATGGTTTGGTTTTTGTTAGATCTCAAGGGTTGACCTACTTATAGAGGTACAACTTAACTCAGTTTCAACTCTTGAAGTCAACACATAATCTGGTGGCATTGAATTTTATTTTATTACAACCAACTCTAACTTACTTAAATGCAATGACTAATTAAGTTTGGCTTAGGATCAAAGTCAGATATGGAGGCGAGATTCCATATCGTAAAATCAATTGGACATCTGAATGCTACACTTTAATTCAACATATGTCATGTCTTCTTTTATTCCACATGGATTTCTTCTGGATATTTATGTGAATGTCCTAGGATCGAAAGTGTTGTGGCTAGTTGGTCTCTATGCTGTGCTCAATGTGTGTCCACTTGTTTACCAAATTTTGTGCCAATTATTGTATGTCATTTACCTTTTTTAGTTAACTTACCTGCTCCATTGATTGGCATGATCCAAAAAATTGTGGTTCAATTTCCATTTCACTCCTCTCCCCTTGATCAAATCTACCTACTTTGTGGTCCACCATTTTCTCTTGCCTGCATCGCTTTATCCAATTCATAACATATACAAACCCATTATTTTTTCCATTTATTTATCATGATGGCATACATTTATGGGAAGTGTCTCTTTTGTTCCAGGCTGTAGTTGTTCATTGCATGTATTTCAAGTAGTCACTGTATTTTCTTTGTAGCATCTGTTTACATTAGTATCATTTGCTAATGATGGATTATACCTATTTATTCTAACCGTTTATAACTATTATATTTCATTATCTGGTTTTCCAGAATACATGAGGCATTTGAGTTCAAGCATTATTCAAGGGGTAGATAGCTAACAGATGAAAAAATGGGGAGAAATTCATAGGTTTTGTTGATGTTTAGGTCTTCATGATTGGAAACTGTTGCTGGTCAAATGGCTCTGGTTTATTATATTGTAAGGTTATACTATTCAGCTCTTATCTATTTGCGTAGTTTGTGAGCATGTTGTGAAGTGGTTCCATGGACAACATCATGAACATATCAATAAGCTAGTGGTACACTGCTAGTAGACTAAAGAATCTTAGGCATTATATTAGGAATTTGTTGATCATGTCTATAACTTGTATTTCCAATTTTTGAAGTGAGCGTATTTGTGTCGCTAACAATTGTGTGGTTTATGATGCAGGGATAAATGTTTGAAAGTAAACATCAAGGACAAAATCCAACCAAAAGACATGGAATGGGATTGGGGTAAAAGAGTTTCAACTTCTGAGACCGAACACTTATTTATCATGCCTCATGAATAGCGAAGTATGAGCTTTAGGACCTGCTTGGATGATCGCACACATTATCTCTAAATAAATAATTCACTGGACTGGACTGGGAAGGAGAAGGAAGTGCTGCTGGGAGAAACCAAATAATGGAGATCAGTGGATACAGTGGAGCATACATCCCAAAAAAATCTTGATAAACTAAATCACCTTTTCGATGGAATCCGTAATCCTGATATTTTTTAGGATTGCACACACCATAGTTCTTTAGATCTCAGTAGTGTGAGCATAACTTCATAAGCACTCTTATCTTTTCGAGCAATGTGACAATTTTTAAAGGCTCAATTCATCAGCGATTGCCAAAATTTTTGTAGATTTCATTTATCATTACGGCTAAATTTAGCAATATCCCACTTAAAGAAGTCTATTTCTGATAAATTTCAATTGCTGATAAATTTGTTTATGTAATTAAATTTGACATAGATTAACAGTGCCTGACTGTGAACCTAACATCAGTCTTATATCCATGCTTTGAGAGGAAGTTGTGATGTTCCCACAATTTTTCTGTGAGCAGATATATGGTTGATAGAAATATGCATTGGTCAATGTTTTGGAAAGTTTCAGATGTTGATTTTGCTGTGAATGCTCAAGCACTCTGTCCATTTGACCAATGTGACTATTTTTGAAAACATAACTCTTGCCAATGAATGATTTTAAACCAAGTAAAATGAAAAAAAAGAATTTAGATAGCCGATTCTAGCTAGTTTGAGATTAAGGCTTTATTATTATTGTTGTTCTTAACTTTTGCCAATGAATGGTAAATTATCATGAATGTAAATGATTGTATCAATGCTAAATAGCTTGTTAGGCTGGATGCTTAAAAGGTCCTAGAGACTATCTTTGGTTATATTGTAAGGTTATGCAAAATTTAGTCCTCTAAACATTTTGTACAGGTTGCTTCATATTTTTCTCCTCCTTTTTTTATTATTTTTGGTATGCAAAATGAGTTTATCGTATTGTCTAATTGAATCTTTGCCCCCTGCTTGCTGACTCTAAGCTGTCTCCTACTATGGATTTGGACAATTATGTTACTCTGGATGGGTGCATCTGCAAGTCCCTGAATTGCTTCTTTCACTTATGTGTGGAATCAGACAAGCCAATTGTGCCAGCTTGCTCTTGTCATGTTCATAGAAGAATTTTCCTTACGCAAATGCTTTGAAATTACTATCACATTCCAAAAGCAGCAATTTTTTATATATCTCTATCTCATTAGTCATTAGAGGCTTCTTCCAATAGTTAGAATAAAGATTATCCCGTTATGGTGATATTTTTATTGTCCTATTGTTATTTGTTACATGATCTTTTATGCTTTTGGAATTTTGAAAAAAGAAGTGGATATTTTGGTTTGAGTGAATGCACACGGATCCATTTTCCAGAGTTTTTTCTTTAATCAGTTAACTGCATTGGAAATTGTTTCTTAAGAAGAAATTCTATCAGCATTTTGTTTATATGTTTATATTGATATTTAAAAAGCAAAATGATCGTAATACTATTAAACTTGAGTTATTTATACACTACTGTTTGTGTGCATCATCTAATTTGCAGTTGAGTTTTCTTAGGTTTAGTCTATTAAGTATGTAGAATCCGGCAAACATGAACCAATTATGATCAGTTAAAGGTAGTATTTGAGAAATCAGCAAACTCAGGCACTGTACAAAATGCATTGTTTTGAAGTGGCTTATTATTAAATATAGATTCAACTCAATTTATTCTAGTTCTCTTTGTAATTAAGCCTGTGAGGGTACCTGTAGACACCATTGGCTAGTTCTTCTCGGAAACAAAGCTCCACCAAAATTTTAGCCCTGAAGCCTTTCAATGATATTCACCACTCAAGTTTAAAAAAAAAGGAAAAAAAAATTCCATAACAACATTACCTTTTATGCATCCATTTAAAAGAGAGAGAGAGAATTACTATATGAAGACATCTTCCAATATTTGAAGATAGTCTTTTATTTATTTATCTGGAGGGACTAATTGTTGGGTTATAAATAGAGTTGGTTATGGGCTAGAAGGCTTATATAGTTTCTTCCAGTCCAGTTTAAAATTTTGCAAGTATGGACATTGAAAATAGGCCTATGAGATTGGTCTAGACAAAAATTAAAAAAAAAGTCTTATCTAAAAATTAGATGAGGTATAGAAAACAACCCATATACGTGTGTATTAGAGTAGATCACCGGTAAAGCTGTTTCTAAATAAGATGCGGGTCTGGTGACTTGGAATTATCTCTTTGAAACTGGATCAGATCTAATAAATATAGGTCAGATGGGTTGGTTGGACTAGACATTGAGCCTAGTTTTTATTGTGCAGTTTGATCAAGTTTGATCATTGGTTAGCTCTGGTTATAAACCATTCCACATCTCTCAATATAATTTATACTCGGACTATTTATATTGTAACCAGTCTTTAATGGCCTAGTTGAGTTTCATTTGCCGAGACTAGTACTCTGCACAACCGTGGACCGGCATACTAAAAAAAAAGAAAAGAAAAAAAAAAAAGGCATAAAGGGTTCGCTCTTATTTTAAGGACAAAATTGGTACTTTAGTCGACAATAAATCATTGACCGACCATGTTTGGTGCTCAAGAAATGGTTTTACGCTCGTTCGGAGGGAACTTTGAGGGGACGTAGCTATGGGCTCAAGAAGAAGTGGATGAGAGCTTGGCATAAAATAGATTAAAAAAAAAATGGTGCAACGCACGTGCTTTGATAATGGACAAAGCTTTGAGTGAAGTCTCATGCATTACTTGATAGCTTCACTTTTTTATTTAAATTCTAACATAAAATCTTACACATCAAATTTACTAATTTTTTTAAAAAAAATTTAGTTAACAGATATCTGTCATCCAAGTTGTACTTCAATTTTGTGTAGGCGAAATAAATTTAATGCTTGGAAACCTATGAACATATTGTAAACATATGAAAATTTCAAGAAACCAATTATAATTGTTTAAAAGCAGTACTCAAGTAATTGGCAAACTTAAGGGCATGGTATAATATTCACTGTTTTGATGTGGGATATTGTAAATATAGGTTCATGGTTAACCCAAATTTTTCTGATTCTATTGCGTCTTTTTCTTTAGTAATTAAACCTTCAAGGCTATACAAGAGTGAGAAATTTTCTCTCCACAATATTACTATTCATGAATCTACCCCCCAATTTTTTTTTTGATAATTATAAATGGAAACATCTTCGAAGATTTGAATATATATATATATATATATATATATATATATATATATAATTTGGAAAAGGGTGTAAATGCTGAGCTATACTCAATAGAATTTATGCTTGAATATTTATACTATAAATTTATGCTTGAATATTTATACTATAACTAGTCATCTGTGATCTAATTAGATTTCATTTATTTAGAGTAGTCCTTTACATATGTTATGCACTTGTATGCTAAAATAAAAAAAAAAAAAGAAAGAAATAAAGATAAGGATGTTTGGCATGGAGAAAGAGGGGGAAGAGAGAGAAGATGGACTTCATAGGTTTAAATTTGAGAGGGGAAAGAAATCTCATAACCACATGTATTTTAAACATTAGGATTTTTGGTTTTGGAAAGTATTTTTTTTTACGATAAAGTTGGTATTTAAAAATCTGAATTTACACCTCTTTATTATTTGAAGAAATATGGTAGCTTTTTTTTTTTTTTTTTTGATAGAAAGAATATAAATTGCCAGAAGGTTCCCTTTTAGAGTTTATCTTCGATTTTGAATTCTTTCTATATAAAAAGAGAATATAATCTGGCATAAAATAGATGAAGCACTGTACAATGTATATGCTTTAAAGATGGATAAAATTTTGAGTAAAGGCTCATGCATTGCTGCTTGTGAGTTTCTTTTTGATAATAGAATAAGATTATTACTTTTCATTTAAATTCTAAAATAAAATCTTAGACACCAATGTTGCTATTCTTTTGTTTCAAACTCAGATCTAATTGTTAAATAGCAGTCAAATGAAGGAATATATTGAGTGAATCCTAATGAAATCAGCCATTTGATTCAGTAAATATATAGAAGATTTCGGATATGACCTATTATTTCAAATTTGACTAATGGACCCAACTGTTAAAAAATAGTGTGGATAAGGATATGGCTTCAAGTTTCCCAGAGTTAATCGAGTGAATCGTCGATGGATTTGGTCATTTATATCCTAACTGTTAAAAAATAGTGTGGATAAGGACATGGCTTCAAGTTTCCCTGAGTTAATCGAGTGAATCGTCGATGGATTTGGTCATTTATTTCAGGATAGATTTGGGGATAAACAGAGAATAAATTTTAATAAATTTAGTAACGTGTGATTGACCAATAATAAATTTAATAACATCTCTGGCCTTGCCACCATCCTGATCCTGACCCATCAATGCCTGTGCTGGCTCCAACCCCATCTCACACAAAACACCCTCCCTCTCAAAGTGCCGATTTTACTTTCCACCCGAATCCTAGCGCTAGCTTCCAATGCCCTGTGCATGGGACAAATCGGCAAAACCGCTTTGGTCATGCGGAACAACGCACCCCGCTGCCACCTAGCGTGAAGGGGTTGTATGTATAGGATGACAGGTGGCACGTTCAGCAACAAACTCAACGGCCGGATACAGTAAGACAAAAAAGCAACCTCATTGAACGCTTCCCTAAACCCTTCCTCTCCCCCTGCACCCACTTTCCCATGCCCTTCCCAATCCCATCTCCTCTTTCCTCTCCTCCATTCTCTTTCTCTACCCTTGTAACCATAAAACCAGTACTCTCCTCTCCTCTCTCTCCTCTTCTTTTCTCTGCGCCTCTTTATCTCGCTCCTGTCTTCTCTTTCGTTCCTTTGGATGACCCATTCGGACCCAATGGCACCAACGATGGAGGGAGAGGAAAGAGTGGAGCGTTTGGTGGAAGAAAGAGAGGAGGACATGGTGGCAGCGACGGAGCCAACAAATCCCATCAAAAGAATGGGACGGTTCATCAGCCCCACCGGGGGCCCTGCCGTCGGTCCTCCCTTCGTGCCTTCGCGGCATAAAGCCGCCTCATTTGCCGCTGCCATGGCTCCAGAGATCCTCTTCAAAGGGTGGCGGTCCCACCTGAGGAAGTGGGAGGAGTGGGTCCACAAGCTGGAGCCCATATATGGAGATTCCTGGAAAAAAGCCGGGATCTTTGAGGCGATCAAGGGCTCTGTTTACAAAATTCGGCGAGACTCCGCGTTGGTTTCCGGGATCGCGGCCTACTGGTGCGAGGAGACCAGCTCCTTCCTCTTTCCCTGGGGGGAGGCCACCGTCACGTTAGAAGATGTGATGGTTCTCGGAGGATTCCCGCTGATCGGCGAGCCGGTGAGGGGAACATTAGACGGGGAGCTTGCGGAGATGGAACAGAGGCTGGCGGCCGAGCACAAGAAATTCTACCGGTTCAGCTGCAAGAAACCCGAGCAGAGTGCTTGGATGAGGCATTTTGTGGAGGGCGACGGCGGCGAGTTCGAGCACGCTGCCTTCTTGTCTCTCTGGCTGTCAAGGTTTGTCTTCCCTGCTCATCCTGAGAAAACTGTCTCTCTGCAGATGATCCCCATTGCCCTTCGGTTGGCCCGAGGGGCGAGGATCGCCCTTGCTCCGGCGGTTCTCGCAAGCCTCTACCGGGACTTGCGGATGGTGAAGGATTGTCTCGTCCGCAACTGCGGGCAAGAGGTATCATCCTTAGTTGTCTGGGCTCCTTTTGATATACTGCAAATATGGGTCTGGGAGCGGTTTGCTGCTCTGAGGCCTGATGTGAAAAATTTTGTGGATTATGGCGAGCCGAGAACCAAAAGATGGAATGATGTGAGCAAGAGAATGGATTTCTCATTCGTTCGTTGGGTTTTTGAGTCGCCTAGTGAGTTTCAGTGGCGACCTTATACTATTAGTTTGGATAATTGGAGGAAACCTTCCTTTTACAGAGAGAATGGTGAATGGATTCATGGGTGCGTAGATAAGGATGAAGAATTGAGATCATTTGCTCAGTGCTTGAGAGCTTCTGAGCTAGTAGGAGTAGATTGTATTGAACAGTATCTTCCACATCGGGTGGCAAGGCAGTTTGGATTGGAACAGGACTTGCCTGGTCATGTCCCCCGTTCCGATTCAACATGGGTTGCTGCATGGCAGACATATGATATTGATGCAAAGAATGTCGTGTTCTATGTTCCTCCCGAGCTCTTCAAGTCGGATGCCACACTACAGTATTCAGTTTGGTGGAAGAAGTACATGCTGTCATGTTGCATTGATGCAGTTAAAAGTGTTGTAGGCCCACATAGTTCCTTGGTGATTGGCAAAAAAGTTCCAAAGAATGCAATGGCAGAGAAGAAGAAGGAAAAGAAGGAGTGCTCTCTGCCTCCACATAAGAAGCGCAAATTGCAAGAATTCTATGATGCCCCACTCTCAGACCAAACTGCAGTTAAAAGTCCTCACAGTAGTGGGAGGGACAAGCTTGCAAAATCTAACAAAGCTTCACCAGCTACTGGTAAAATTAGAAAGGAGAAGCTGTCTGAAAACTGTGAAGAAGAGAAGAAACTAGATTCAGAGGCTTCGGGACATAATGAAGAAGAATGGAAAGCACAAACTGGAGAAGTTCTGGCATCTGATCTACAGGACAAGGACGATGGGCCTATGGTGGATAAGACAACAGTGGAAGATGTCAAGAGAGCAGAGGTGGGCATGGAGCCATCTGAGAAACATGCAGAGCAGAGCAATATAAACTCAGAGGCAACCAGAGAAATCAACACGGCAAGTCGAACAGAACTGGGAGAAGCTTGCCCACCTGATCCATTGGAATTGAGGTATCAGGAGCTGTTGCAAGATGTTGAGATAGAGGAACCTGATGCATCTGTTCCATTCCTGCTACAAGTAAAACTGAAATTGGAACAGGAGCGAAAAGCTAAAGAATTAGAAGAAAAAATGAAGATCAAAAAGCTCAAGGAAGAGATTGCTGCAATGGAAGCAATGCTAATGGATCCAGAATCCGGGTCTGAGGTGTGTTCCAAAATAAACTGCCATCTCTTTCAGTTTATGTCTCCTCAGTATTTTTTGTACAGCACATAACTGTGAATTCTAAGTAGGCCTGCTAGTTAGTTTTTAATTCATCTAATTGTTCTGAAGTTTACTAAGCTGTACCTCATAGATGGCTAAAATTATATGCTTATATAGATGAGTACTTTTCCTATTCTTAAGATTGTATGTCTGCTGAAATTATATGCTAATGTAGATGAGTACTTTTCCTATTCTTAAGATTGTTTGTCTGCTAAAATTATATGCTAATATAGATGACTACTTTTCCTATTCTTTAGATTGTATGTCTTCCAAATTTTCCCTTGTACTCCCTCTTGGAAGAATTCTATTTGATTTGTTCATTATATTAATGAATTAATTGAATTTCTCCCATCATCTTCTCAAAAAGATTTCATGTCTTCCAATCATTGCTCGACTTACTTGAACAAAAGCTAAAACATTCTGGTCCAAGAAACTGTGCTTAGGAACTTTAGCACCATCAAAATGTTAAAAAACTGAATGCAATTTAATCTGGAAACAAGACTCATTGTTCTCAGAAGAAAACCAACCATAACCAGAATCATCAAGCCTTAACCCAACTATTCAGGTAGGCTCTACAAATTCTCTTGCCAAGAATTCTGATTTATGGCTATCTCTAATTTTATTTCAAGCTTCCCTACTTACTGGATCCTCCCCTCAGATCTTAGTTGTATAAGTCCATATCATCTTGATCAGTATTTCACCTTTTCAGGCTAAAGTGATGAGGAAAAGAAAATAAAAATAGCAAGTATTTTTGGAGAACTATGGATCAAGGAAATGGAGATTTTTGAGTAATATGGTTGTCTAAGTCCAAGATATGGTTTATTTGCATGAAATTTACATTCTTAGTTCTCAGAATTTTGAAACCGATAATGGCAATTACCTAATTGTTAAAAACTATGACATGCAGAAAAATCAGAAGAGTAAGATTTTTTATGAAAAAGGTTTTGGACTATGAGCATTGGCTAAAAGGAACAAACTAAGGGCATTCTTGCATCTCAAATTCCAAAGCTTTCTACTGAAAAATTGGATCCAAGAGCCTCATAGCAAATTTTTCAGAAAGAAAATGAATATGATGGTAGCAAAAAAAATCAGATCAAGCCATCAAAGATAATAAGACTGTTATTAATAGGATTGTTACATGAACAACAAAGGATTGCTGGTAGTACCCTATCTAGAAGGTTCTTCTAAGTTAATTTGAGTCAATCATCTGCCTAAAAAGCACATTAGCTGTTCACTCTTGTAGGTATTAATGTCTTCTGAGTTTGTTCTTGTAGAATGGTTTCAAAACCAATGAGAGAATTTGGTACATCTAGAAAATATTTCCAATAAAAGAAGTTAAGTTATAGATTGTGTTTCTTTTTATGTCCATTCTTGTCTATCTCCTAATTTAATTTTTGACATTTCCTCTTTTTATCATTTGTAAGTCCAACCTAAGGTAGAGAAAATTAATGAGAAGCCTTTATAGTGAATAACATTGTAAGTAGCATGTTATTACACATGATTTGGGCAAGTTGTATGGCTATTGAATTTTTTAGTTTCTTCATTGTTTATCTAATATATTCTATTTCCAATAGGTCTAAAGTTGTTTGTCCATAATTAGGCCCTATATTGTTGGGGATGGCAATAGGGCAAGTGTGCTAATACTCATACTTGCCTTGCGATGGGAAATCTTGTACCTGCTCTTAATCCATACTTGCATCAGGGTGGGTCATGGTGCCTCGAACTTGCCCATGGGTATACTTAGATCCCCAAATTTGACCTAACCCATCCAATTTTGCCCTGTTATCTCTTTTTTCATCAAATAAATTAAACTAATAAAAAATGTAATATTAAATATCAACATAATATTAAACAAAAAAAGAAGAGGAGCTTTTAGAATGAAGGAGAGCTATAAAGGAAGAATAGGTCATTGTTGCAGAGGAGAGGATGGAGAGACTGTAGATGAAGGTATAGAGGAGAGGGTTTAGGATGAGGTAGTTAAGGTTAAGTAAAAGAGGAGATGATGAGGGTTTTAGGCTTATATACTAAGGATATTTTAGACTTTAGAAAGTATATCAGGGTGGATTCAAGATAGGTATATCATAACCTACCTTTGCTCCAAACTCGGTTTGGGTTTAATCTTTAATGCACATCCTTGATCCTAATTTTAAAACCAACCCCTTTAGGATAGGTTGGGGTTGGATACTCGATAGGCGAAAGTAAGGTTCGGTATATTAGGAACCGATACAATTTGTTATGAAGCGTGCTGAATCGTACCGATGGTATACCGTTCAAGTAGAACAGAAGGCTACAAGCCATGAACCGTCCCAAATCAGACCAAACTAGGCGGTTCGTACCGTCAGTTCAGGGTCAATTCGATCGATCCTTCTTTTATACTGAATCGAGAAGCTGAACCATCTCGGTTCGGTTCGGTTCGGTTTATCCTAAACTGTCCAATTCAAGATGGTTTGGCATACCATAGTTGGAAGCAAATTGCTACCTCTTAAGTAGCATGTTACTAATCATGATTTGGACAGCTTTATATGGCTTTAAATTCTTTAGTTTCTCCATTTTGTTTATTGAATATTTTCTATTCCAATAGGTCTAAACCTGCTTATCTTTAATTTGACCATATGTTGTCTCTAAATGAAGTAATAAAACAAAATTACTTCTAAATTATGTACTTAAAATACTTGATTTGTGTAACGCTCCAAACCCATTTGCTGGCCCAATTAATTCGAGTGAAAGTTAATTGATAGTAGGTAAAACTTGAGTTATAAGCACTTCAAATTTTTCTTTCTCATCCGATGCGAAACTTTTTTTTGGGGGGCATTACAATCTTTCCCCTATAATGCGACATCCTCGTCGCATGTCACAAGTTAGTCAGAATCTATCCTGAACTGCATCGTTGGTGCTGTAAGGATGGCTTCATAGCGGGACTCTACTATCATCATATAGGTAGCCCTTTCCTTCTGCTTACCAACTTCTGTACATTCGGGTTGGCTCTGATACCATTTATAGCGCCTCAAGCCCAGCTGCTGGTCCAATTAACTCATTAACGGGCCGAAACCACCTGATCCTAAAAACTCTAGTGGAAGTTAATTGGTAGCAAGTGAACTTAAGTTGTAAGTATTTCAAACTTTTTTTTTTCATCCGATGTGGGACTATTTTTTTAGATATTATAATTTGACTGCTCCATACTCTCAGTAAGAATTCAAAATTAAAAATTACATGAGTAATTTAATACCTAAATAATGTTAATGGTATGCTGTGATTTGGTTGTTTATGATGTTTACATCTTCCAAGTTCCAACTCGTAGGATAGACCATGAATACATGCGGTCACTTGCTTACACAAGCTTATGTAATGGTCATCCAAAGTGTGATTGACAATGGACATCATGAATCAATTGTGGACCAACGAGGATGGCAGTGCAGTTCAATGTTTGCGCCCAAGCTTCGTAAGTGTCACTACATAGACATAGGAATGCTCCTAGTGACATGGTGAATGTTTCATGTCATCTGGCACTTGATCAGGTTGTCCTTGAGGTGTTTCACCCATGAATAATTCCTATATCCCCAAAAGAGGTTTTTTTAGAAATATGAGTATTCACCTATTAATTAATTTCAGAACTATAAAATATGTGCAATTGGTTAGCCAATTATGACAACAAGTACTAGAAGTCATGCAAATATAGTGTGCAGTGTCCTTTTGCAAGTCCTTGTTGAAGAGTTGAGATCGGTTCCCTAAGCTTTTCATTCATCAATTGCAAGGCATGGATGCTAATAACAAAAATGGCAACATTGCAATATGAATATGTTAACAAGTTTTGAAAAAAAGGGATATGACAAGTTGGAATATTATGTATGTGTGTATATATATATATATTATCAAGGTTTGCAAAATTGGTATCAAGATCATACCAATATATTATCAATTTGTTATGGTATGATATATACCTCATGTTAAGATAAGGAGTTAATACATTTTTTACTCTTAACCATAGTACTGCTCGATGCTGGATGATATGGGCAGTTGAGAACAATTCAAATCAATTCGGTTTACACTAAATTGAACCTTGGTACTATATCGGGACCTTACTGGTATGGTATGATCTAAGGTATAGATTGGTACAATAGACTATAGATATATCATACATATATATGAGAAAGCATCCGAAGAGCATTATGGCATGTCATAATAACAATCCATTATATAGAAACATCAATGTTCACAAACTCCATTATTTATTGAACATTCAAGGTTGTAGATTGCAATCTATACTTCACATAGTAATACCAGTACTATAGACTCTAAAATCGATCATCCATCATGAAAAGGTCAACATTAATTGAAAGAAAGAAAGCACTTCCTCATCCCTAGAGGTGCTACACATCTCAGGCATGGTTGGGAGTATTTGAAGCCCTTTTCTATTTTCTTAAAAAAAGAGGATATGCCAAAAATAAATATCAAATTCATATCCTAGCCTTTTTTGGCAGGTTTGAATGTATGATATGTATTGGATAAGAACATGGCGTGCAATTTGCAATATCCGCACTTCCTAGTGCATTGACATGGATGTCGTTTGACCACTTAGTTGTGGTTACTACAAATAATGCTGTGGTATTTGTATCATGCAAATATGCCGCAAAAAAGTCAATTATATGAACTCTGGCCTTTGGATCTATAATTTTTTTTTCTCATACTTGTTCATGCTAAAAGCCCTAAAAATGATTTGCCACAACATAATTCACTCATTATATTACTATCTTTGGCATGTAAAATTTAGATCTTTGCAAGTTGTTTGGCTAAGGTAGATTTGGTTTCAAAGATTTTGTGCATTAAATCCAAATGGTAGATGTACCAAAGGAGGATGATAACTAGGAAATCCTACCCTCATTGTAATTTCTTGATTCACTTTATTCTTTAAATGTCCATAAGGAGCAGTGGGAGTTGGCTATCCTAAGATTTGCAATCAGCGCTTAAGGGAGGTACAAATCTCATTAGAGTAGGCGTTCTTTGCTATAATAGAATGTATTACCTGATATCGGACTTGTTACATCATACCAATAGTTAAGGTATGCCAAACCATACCAAACCATTTAGTATAGGGCATACTAATCCGTACCGGTGCAGAATTGGTACAGTTTATTGTTTTGAAATGATATGGGACTAGTACAACTTTGAACCATCCTATATAGCCCAAAACTATCCTATACCATTCTTAGACTGACCTCATATTGTATCAAACTGTCCTGTACCATACTGAACTGTCTAGTTTGGCTCAGTATAAGATAGTTTATAGGGTGACTGGTACACCATCAGTTTGATATGGTATGTTCGGTACTGAACCATACTAGTTCGATATTGAAATGATATCGGTTCTCGATACGGAAAACCTTGCCCGTAGCAAATGGATACTCTTTATGAGGGATGTATCGAGTGTGGGTATCGGGTTTCACTTTAGGAGATACTAAAATTAGGATTGCAAACATGATAGTAGGAGCATTTAGAATAGAAAGAGGGTTAGTCTATGGGAATAACTACAAAATAACCATCCATTGAGTCATGGCCAATTCTTCTCGAAGAGTTTTTCTTTTATAATTATCTTGATAGATTATTTTTGATTGCCTACTATTATGTTTGTATTTAAATTAGTCAAAAGGTCTTATTCTAAAGGCGGTGATGGAGTAGTAAAACTTCACAACAATGTCTGCCGTATCGATCCATACCGTACCATACTAATAAGGTATTGGTACGGTACTAAGTTTCGTTTTGGTATGAGTCGAATTGGTCTGAACTGACCTGAACCATCCTGTACCAATCTGTACTGTTCAATGTCGAGTGGTTAAGAATAAAAAAAAGATGGCATCTTATATTGGTGCAAGGTGCGTATCATATATCATACCGATCATACCATATTGAACTGATGTTGTACTGATACGGGTCTTGGTAATGGTTTTGCAGACCTTGCTTCACAATGAACTAGCCAAAAGAATTCTAATGTTATAATACTTCGTCCAAACTAGGATAGACCATGTTCATGAAGGATGCTCAGTAAATGGATGAATTATGCTGCTATATTACTATTGATGTTCTCTTAATCAAGATTATAAATTCCATGGGATAGGGCTATCTTGGAATATGTCACCATATTGTCCTGTCCCAACATTTGGGATGGGAGATATCTTAAGACTTGCCGATTGGGATGCTGAGATAATGGTAGGACAATCCCTTTCGGACCTTACAATGATAATCGATCCTAGTTTCGCATGGGATGTCCTATCGAATTTGAATCTATGCACTTTATAATCATGTGTGACAAGCAACAAAACTATTGATCTTAGAGTTTGTTAAGGTTAGAACATCCTCATCACAAGCATAGAAGTTTGGAAGGAGGTATTCATTCGTAGGTTGTAGAATGATCTACCGTTATAAAATTTTATTTTATCATCAGATTTGAAGAAGAGGTTGAGTCCACAAGCAAGCTCTCTTTGCTAGGTTCTATCCAATAGCCTCCATCTATATTAGATTCTTGTGATTTGGGTTTTCTAATGTTCAAAGCAACCTTGCAATAACTATTGCATCCTCTTATTGAGAAAAAGCAATGTTCATTAGTTGGAGGACTATAATATCTGGGCTCTCTTTCGTTTGTTCCATGATACCCAACCCTCATAAAAAAATAATTAGAATACAGAAAATAAGTAAAATAGTAAATAAAAAGTCAAGAAATATACTAGATGCCAATATAGATTGTGTTAATTCCTGGATACCTTTTGGTGTATGGTTCTTGTGTTTGTTTAAGATAGGACAATCAAATGTTGTTTTTTTTGAAAAAAAGGTTCAAAAATTCATAGATCACATCATTTTAGAGTGCAAACTATGTTTATTTGCTTGATGACATTTAAACACATGAAAATTTAATTTCTATGATATTTGATCTCAAATCCATGTCAAATCCTGCAAGTCCTCTTTTCTAGGTCTTCATCGACTTCTCGGACTCATCTTTGCTTCTTGTATTAGATATCTTTCAAACTTTGAAAGAAGTTAACTTTTTCATAAGATTCTTGGAAGTAAATATTTTAACTCAAAAGGAAAAAGCCCAACATTCATATTAAGAAAATGTATCTCAGGTTTTGGATTTTATAACCCAAGAGCAAGTTCTTTTTTAGCTCGAAGAAATGAAGATATGACCAAAGTGTAACTCTAATTTTATATTTATATAAAGAAATAAAGACATGGCATTAGAATGACAATAATTACTTGAGATTTAGTTGAAATTTGTCTTCATCAAGTTTTCATCAATTAATTAAGACACCATTAAAAAGGGGTGAAAGTCCTGCTCATTTTAGTTGAAGGTAGCAAAATTTGTTGAGAATAGAGTAAATTTGGTTTGGTTTTGCCTAGAAGTTAAGAGCTTTCAAGTAGTGCTAATTAGCTTTTGAAATCGATTCAACAAAAATTGCATCTTTCTAACATAAAACTATGGACAGACAAATGTATGGGAAGGTTTACTACCAAAATGGGTGGTTTCCACATATGTCATCTCCTTGATAAAAAAAAAAACAAAAAACAAAAAACAAAAAAAAAAAAACAAAATGGGAAAGAGGAGGGATTAGGTGCATTCCTAGAAGCGTCGATGGAAGATCTGTTAACATAACTCTTAATCAATGATAATAAAAAAGTAGACATAGAAGAGGTTGTACTAGAAAAATGGTGGGATAGGATAGCTATGATATGCCCAATTAATGATGAGAGAAAGAGACCAGTACAGGGATTTGAATTTAAACTAGAATCTCCATAATATATGATTTTGACAGCTGTTTACCCAGCAACAAATGCAGGTCTGATTTTATTCATTTATTCCTTGTATTTGTCAAAACATATATAGGAGAAAGATCAACTTAAATTGGAAAGTTTGGTGAATAGTTTAATAATAAGTGGCTGGTCTTCTTATAATCTTGTAGAACACTAGAACCAATGAAAAGTTTCATTGGTGGCAAACTTCATGACAACCAAAGAGCGCCTAGCACTGTTCATTGCAACTTCAAGTTGCATCAAATGTATACATTTTCCACATCAAATTCAAACACCTTTTTCCAATGTAAAAATAACATTTAGTGACTTCAGACCAGGTTTAGCTGAATCATCCCGAACCGAACCAAACCAGCTAGGAATTAGAATGGTTCAATTTCCTTGTTTAGTTGGGGAGGAATGGAGGGGAACCACCCCGAACCATCTATACTGGCCCCGTACTGGAGTGCTGTCCCATGCTGAAATAAACCAACCCATTCAGCCCGGTACAGTGGTGGATGTAGGTAGAGGCCTCCTGGTCCATCTAACCGATACACTGCTTGTTTGGTACAGTGCATATTATATTAAATCATACTGGCCTAGTACCGGTATGGTACCAGTACCTGATATGATGGACCTTGCTTTAAATAACAAAATATAGCTTCAATAAATAAAAACTATACATTGATATCATAATTTTGTCATCTACACCTTTAATAGTATTGCTTGCACCTTTAATAGTAGTGCAAGCAAGATTATTTTATCAAACCTGAATGTATAGCTTTACATCTAAACAATATAAAAGGTGTCTTATTAGTTAAGGAGTAGTGGCAGACTTATGACAGCAGATCAATCCTGCCTCTTCTCATCTTTAATGGTACAAGATGGGAAGAGACACAAGGCATTGCCAATTATATCCCTTGCTTTAGTATGAGCTTATCCAAGGAATCCAACATATAGTACATGTCTGTGCAACTATAACAACATTCTTAGTGTTAGATGTGCTGGTTTGGAGAAAGGTCAGCTTTTTTTCAATGCAAGTGTTGTTTCAAACACCTCCAACTTATGAGTTCATTTTCCTTTTATCTCTTGTAATTAGCTCTGGAGTTGGGAAAGAGCAGTAGCGAACGAACACATTTTCAAACAAAAACAACAATTGTAATTAGTTGGGCTAGATTGTCTAGGACATATTATGAGATGTAGTTTTAATATTTTAACTTTTTGAGAAGTTTCTTCATCTTAACAACCTTGTTTTTGATTCATATGCAGAGTTCAGGTAATTGTGGAGGACAAAGTTAGACCAGTTGATGTGGAGGACTGCTGCATCAAAATATGAGAGAGAAAATATTCTCAAGACCTTCATTTGACCAATGCATGTAAGGAGCAGTACCATTTTTTTTGGCTATGTTATGGTCTACTATCTGGACTTTTGAGGAGATGCACTGAAGGATATTTTATTTACTTAAGAATTTGTTACTGAGTTAAAGGGTTGAAACAAACTCTGGAAGAGGTAATACCATTCCAGTGAGTACCATACTGTGATCAAGTGAGACTTTCGAGGGAGGGACGGGACGTGGTGGCAACTGATGGATGCTGGGCAATTTGTCTAGAAAGGAACATCAGAATTTTCGGAAGGACGAAGCAAACTGCAATACAGATTAGCAGAAGTATCAGGGGCTGGCAAGGGGACTGGTTTAGAGGGTGCCCCATCAAAATTGGTAGGAGGTTGAGAATCTGTTTGGGAAACTGAAAATTTGAACTTTTTAAACATGGTTGGAAGTTTGGGCTCAGTTTTGTTTTTCTTTTCTTTATCCATTGCTGTTGTGTAGCTTATATTGTTAGCTGGTAGCCCTGATCCCTCATACTTCCCTTTCATTATCTTGATGAATTTCAAGCAGGCACATTGTACTCAATCTTCTCCTTTGAAAAATAGATGCCATATCTTGATTGAAGAAGTGCCTGCAATGCAAAGGGATAGGGCTCAATATTAGCTGTTCAGTTGGACTAGACGTAGCCCTTCCAATGTTGAAGTGCTACACATCTTATTTCATTCATTTGACTGGATGAGGACTTGGGACAGAATGATAGGCTGTACTTTTTGCAGAATAGTTTGTTCACATCCTACTTGTGAATAAATTGATGCTGACTAATTTCTTAGTGTGCTGGGTTTATGATGTTTGTTCCATATCACCCATATTTTCATTATTATTGAATGCAAAGTTGTGAGCAGTAAACTGTGAAGGATATGCTGTGAATCAGCTGAATCAGTCTTGCAATCATGTAACCTTGGTTTTGCAGTCATCTGGTGAATGGTTCTTACAATATGATACTTAAATCAGTTGTCTTACGAACAATGACAGACATCATTCATGGATGTGGCAAGCATATGCTTTGGAACTGCAGGTGTAAGACGGCAGTTATGTTGTAGGAATAAAGCATACACAAGCGGTATCTTGTATTAATCTGCATTAGTCTGTTTGTTCAAGTGTTGTTGTTTGGTTATATATTTATACAGGTGATTATATCAAGAGTCATGATGATCTTGCAGCATTTACTGTCCTTTCTCTGAGCCAGGATAACCTCTAGTTGCAGGTTTCCATATGCAATGGCAATTCTGATGGGAGTACTAGAGAAACAAAAAGGAAAAGAAAATTGAGAGAGTGCATATTTCATTACGCACTGTTCTTTCTTTTTTTCTTTTGTGGTTTCATCCGTGGGAGGAGATGTCAAAAATATCAAAGGACAATGATGATTTCTTATCTAATTTGTTTTTGTTTATCTGATAGTTTCCCGCAGAGTAATTTTTATTCTATTGTGTTTAAACTGGCACCATTAATCACATCATGTTTTACGGTTCTAGTGTCATTTCTCTATATCATAAATGATACCATAAATCACATTATGTATTACAGTTATTCTGATTTCATTTCTCTATTTCGTAAATGAAATTTAGAGCCACCAGATTCACCTTCCATCCTGTTGTTAGATAACCTGTGAAGGGATCTATCTGTCAGGCACTGAAGAAAGGACTCTTCTATGTTTCATGATTGGACTCTCGCATGATGTTGCCTTGGCCTTGTTAGAGGTGTCCTGGCCATGAACTCGATCTGTCCTGTAAACCTTTCACAGTTGTGCTTCATAAACCACTGCTATAATAAAAAAAGATCTGGGTAGTGATTGCCCATCTTTTATTTTACCCATAAGAAAAGAAAGGTGATTGCCCATCTTGTTTCAAAAATTTGCAGACTAACGTTACTCTAGCACTAATTATTTTGGATTAGTATAGATATGTGTTAAGTGCCTTATTGAACAAAGTGCATACCATGTTGAGCTCTAATTTTGTTTCAGTAACATTCTGCACTCTCTTCTTTACCAAATACAATGAAAAAAATCGTAGAGTCTCATAACAATAATTTAGCAAAAAAAAAAAAAAATCTTTGTGATGATATGCATACTTCATTGCTGAAACCTCTTAATAGACACTTAGATTCTTTTTTTCCTAAGTTCATGTTCATGTACATGACTCTAGTAAAGAGGTGATCGAGTCGGAGGATTCCTGGACCACTCACAACGTAATGAGACCGGATTCACGCTCCATTGTTTTTATTCCTAAGACAAATTGGGCCTAACATTTTCATGCTGAGGTTCATATTAAAACTTGATTATAATTATCATTAACTATTGATATTTACCCCCCTGTTTTAGGATGCATATATTCATGGTCTGCAGATGCTGTGTACATTTCATTAAAAACTCATTGAATTAAAATTCAATTACCATTTCCAATAATAAAAAAATGTGTATAATTGGTGTCTCATCTGAATAAAAAAAAAGAAGAGGCAAGATTATCAGTTTTTTGGATCCGGTCTGTGCATAAGAAGGGAGAATACATAAATCTTTTCCCCGAATGAAGGCAGGCAGAAAATTCTACCAGGTCCGCCAGGAGGAGAATGACATCTTACTCCAAAATTACAACATACGAAACACCCAACGAAAATTCCTTGAATGCGACTGATAAAAATATGTTCAAATACAGAGAAGACAGGCATTTTATTGCAAAGAGCTGGTTATAGGAAATTCTACAAAATATAATTCTTTGATTAGAGTTTGGTCAATCTAAATACGAACCCATCTCTATTAGCGCAGAGCGAACTTTGGTGTTTGGTCCCTACCTCTTAATTGGACGGTGGCGCATCCGAATTCATAAAAAAAATCGAAATAATTTCAACCCACAAGGTTTAAAACTTTAGTTGAATTAAGATATATTTTATTTTATTTCTCAGTGTAAGGAAGGGTTCACCGTGCACTCTCTGCTCTTAAATGCTTCAAGACTCTCTTCAACCCTAACATCCACTGATCATTGCTTAGATAGGGAAGTCAGCGATTGATTGAACGCAGGCGGTGAATGATTGCGTATGATCAGTAGCACTAATCTATCTTTTTCCGTGTAATTCCTCTTTTATAAGGGTCTCTCTTCTTCAAAAAAAGAGAAAAATTTTCTTGCTTTGTTTGCTGGGAACTCATGGGCTTCCACGCATGGACATGCGCAAAGATCTAGTAATGTCTGCTTATACCTCGGGCATTAAGGGTCGACCTTGCTGTCATGGTTAGTAATTGAATGAAAAAGGATTTTGTTTCCATAATTCTCCACATTTGTCTTATCGTCCGTGCTATTTGCATCTAATTTTAGATTTATTAAACTAACAACTTTAAAAAGATAATATTAACATGTCGGGTCTGGGAAGGAGAAATAACCTCAGAAAAATAATTTAAAAAGAAGTTCAATTTTGTGAACTTCAGCACATTTAATTCATGGACTTTAACCAATTTCCCCCCTTGCCTTGCTTATCTTCAGCTTATTGCATAATATATATATATAATAATAAAACTATAGGAGGTATCCAATAGAACCTGAAACCGTATTCATAAAGATCTCAAGCCATTATCCTCTCATGCGATCCTGCATTTCTTTGTACCAATATTACTGCAGACACTAGATACCATGCCATCTCTATAAAATCTCTAGTAAGTATATCAGTTTAATATAAATAATAAATAGTTAAAGAATATTCTCAAATCCTTATTGATTCATGAATCCAAAGAACATAAGCAAATGCAAAACACCTCAAGCAGTGTTCATGGTATTCAGTGAACATTCATTAACATAAAACAAATGCCACCATGCTAGTTGAACTGATGGGTTTTGAAAAGCTAATAACTCTTCTGGTGTTGTATTTGCCACGTCCAGTCCTTTTTATCTTTCAGAGCACAAGCCATGAAAGAAATATAAAAAAAATGCCACGCACATTACACCCCATTTAAACTCTACAGAGTGATCACATCTTAAACTCATAAACGATAGCTTGATTCATACGAGGCACTCTCTGTTTGACCTAAATTCTGGAGACAGGAAACCATAAAAACCTTGAGCAGAATAATATTAACTATTTTATTTCTTACAACATGGTGACAAACTCATTCATCAAAATTGCACTTTCCCCTGGGTTCTATTCTCTGATCTGTGTTGCCGAACTTAGAACTTCAAAATTTCTACAAATCAAGTCAGACAGAATAGGATTGCATCCGGCAACATGCACAGGCCTCGTTTTGAGACATAGCTGGTCTGTGTTGATGTGGGTAAAGATCAAATGTTCTGATAAAGATCAATTGTTCCAATAAAGATCAATTGTTCCGAATATCAGAACCTTTTGATGCATGTGGTTTGGAAAAAAAAACTCGATCAGCACTTCCAACAGTCCAATTACATTGATGAGAATACAACTTCTGGAATCATAAAGACTTGCTGCTTGAGCAGCTACGCCATTTTTGTCCAGCAGAAGCTGATCTCTTACAAAGATGTTGTGCTCCATAAGCTACTGAAGATGCCACAGTTGTTGAAGCTACCAAATAACTGCAAACAGATACATAATTTGTTTCAGAATTTTGTTTTCTAGCCAGCTGCATACTTTCCCTGTTAAATAAGACTAGTGAAATTCTAAGAACAGTCAATCTATCTATCACAGAAGCAGGAAAACAACTACTTAAATAGAACTGAATGATACTGGCAGGTGTCAGCTAGAGTTACAGTGCACAAATACTTCGAGCCATGAATATCCATATATCAGAATATATCCACCTAAATTATCATAATCACATCCAAGCCTTCTCCAATTAAATATTGGGTTAGCTAAGAGTACAACTCAAAGTCAAGAGGGTTCATAAGAGGATTAAGCAGATTTTATAACCAAAAACCAACCTGATGTCAACTGTCTTAATATTACTGTAAAAATTTTGGCCAAGGCAAATATAAGCACGAGAGAAGGCTACCCATCAAGTCTATTGGACCAGATGGCAGGTAGGCAGATATACATAATAGATCACAATTCAAGCTCAAGGGATTAAGGAGCAACCATCCAAAATTTCCTTGACCATGAAAAAAGAGAGGAAGATGATAGCTTTCAATATAGAGAGCTGTCTTCATCTCTAGAGCACCTATGACCATCAATGAGCAAAGTGATACTGAGTTATGAGCACAAAATTTTCCACTGCTACATTATTGTTTATTCTTAGGTGCATCTTGCTCCCTGGATAATTAGAACCACTTAATCAGCATATATGTGTGGCAGGCATGAGTCAGAACACTTCATGCATGGTTTAGCATGTCTGCCATGGTCCAGTGCAGTTCAACTGAGGTTTGGCATAGTTTTACATGACAGCCAATAATTTAACCTAGCTTGCATGCTCTTGTAGCAGTTTGTTCACCACATCAGAATTCAAAAAACAAAAAGAAAGAAGGAAACTTTCTATATAGCATGCTGTCTCTGATCATTTTTATTTTCCACAATTCAATTTGTCCAATATCAGACATGCTGTTTCTTTTTCAAGTTTTTTTTTGGCAATTGTTTCGATTTGAAATCAACAAGCGAATGGGAACAATCTTAGATTCCTAATAAAATTTGTCCCTCCAAACAAAAACCGAGCCTTCCCAATCCTTCTATTCACAAACCTTCCAAAAGCTATGTCAGAATATTAACTGACCGTATACAATTTCCCTTAGGACTCACCAGCATATCCGTCAATCACATATTCGTATACAATTTGTTCCCTGATCAAAATCCTGACCCTCTTCATGTTTCAATTGTAAAGCTTCATAAGTTATATCAGCAAATTAACTGATAATATACAATTTCCTGTTAGACTCACCAGGCATATCAGTCAATTGTATTGTACATAAATTTCTACTCAGTGTAACAAGAATCTTAGATGCTGAACCATACATCTTTAGCCAAATTCCTAGGTGTTAGGTCCATCCATATAGACCCCTGAAAAAAATATAAAGATAGATTAAGCACCACCAGTTTGGTCATGGTGCACTAGATTGGCGCATTTAAAGCCATGAAGGTTGCTTATAATGTTGACCAAGGTTCCAGTTTAACCAAACATTTGCCTGAAGTTTAAACACCGAACTACAGATAAGTTTTCTGGAGTTTTTATTGAAAGCAAAATAAGAACTAAATTTTGATTGAAGTAATATAAGAATTAAAATTTACATAAAAAATTTGAATTACCTCAAGTATGTTATATACAGATGAGTTTCTTCACTACCAAGTTCTGGTTGAAGAAGAGCAGCAGCCACTAAAAGCAACTGGAAGACTGTATTCACCTGCACGGTCATCTACTCTCAGAAAAGAAAAGCAAATACCATTTTCTATGCGACAGAAGTTGGAGCAGAAAAGCATACCTTGCTTATAAAGAGTGGTTCCACCTTCTCTCGATGAGTTGCATCAAGGTTGATGAAATCAGACCAGCTCCTCCACTAAAACAAGCATTACAAAAGAAGATGATCATCATGTTATCAGATGAAAGCAGGCCAATTTCTCTTATTGTGTTAGCCTCACCTCCCACCCCAAGCTAGAAGCTCTCTTGTAAATTGCACCACTGACAAGACCAATGTCTCTTGACACCACTAGGGCAACAAGCCCAGCTTCAAAACCATAACCCAAGTCAGACTTTTCCCTAATTATTTGTTCAAAGTAATTCTCAGACATTAGTACACAATGTGTAAAACCAAGTGCCTAGGTTTAAAGTCCTCTCTGAAAAAACATTTTATTACCTTATCACAGCCTTGTTAGGCCCCAATACTATTTTTTTCTTGAGATGCAAGACAGTTAAATCATTAAATCAGAAAGAATGATTCGATAGGGAAGTACTAAGATGGAAAAAACACTGCCAGCCAAGAGGAAAAATTTGCATGTGCTACCTGAAGCAAACATTTCATCTGGAACAAACCATGTGCAAGTGAACTTAAATCAAACACCAGACTCGCATCTTAATTGGTTAGAGGAAGAGAAAAAACAAAAGGAAATAATTCAGGGCTGCTTTTTTCTTCCCACCTATTAGTGATATTAAAAAATATATAAACTGTGCTAGTGTCACATTTCAAAAAAATCAGATTAGATCAGTTTACATGGTTGCTCTAGCCCATTAGATAAGGACATATGAATATTGAAATAAATTCCACATGAAAATAAAAGATCAAAATGTGAACTCAACTATGATAGATTAACTGTATCTCAGCAAAAGGGTTGTTAAAAGTACTTACGATGCAGGAGGTTCTTATCCACCATAGCTAATGTGACACATCCAATTAAAACCTGTATGGACAAAATGTCACACATTTGAACACCAGAGATGACATGATTTATGCTGCAATACTAACAATTAAAGGTGGATTTAAATAAACCATTATTTTAATGCAAGCATTTTGACCTTGTCGGCAAGGGGATCAAGATATGATCCAATCACTGAATTAATACCCATCTTTCTTGCAAGGAACCCATCCAACTATAACAAGAAGAAGACCAAAACACAGAGCAACATCTCAGAATGGGGAACAGAATGTTTGGTAATTCTACTAGCGTTGTTATACAGAAAGAAGTATTACTTACCCAATCAGATGCTCCAGAGATCACCAACCCACCAAAAGCAGGAAGATACCACTCATTCATAATCATCCTGCACCACATGCATGGGTCATTATAAATACAATAGGACATCAAAACAGATATACAATTTCTTTCTTTTTTAATATATTCCCAGATAAATTGTGTAGGAGTTTTGAAGCCAGCTCTATGGGGGATCTGAACGCGAGATATTAGTGTGACACCAAGTTTTTCAAGTTCATGATACATGCAGACCTAAGTTCTGTTAAACAAGAGAACTTATAACAGAAAGAAATGATGATTATGAAAAAAATACTTCTGGCTCTTCAATGTGATATTAGTATTTTTTCCCTTTTCTTAGGAAAAGACTCCTCTGTTGAAGCTTTTTGACTTTTTAAACCATTGAAAGATATCATGAAATATGAAAAAGCTCAACAGAAACATTCATATATGGGTATCACATATGATGTATGTCTGTGTTGGATTAACAAGTTGTCGCTTGCCACTGCACGAGCTCCATCTCTCTC